>JAOEHI010016559.1:0-29628 GCA_025447815.1 Percopsis transmontana
TGAGTTGTGACACTCCACAGACAGGCTTGGAACTGTGTGTGAACTGTTTCCATTTCTTGCAAGATCTTACAATTAAATTAAATTACAGAGACCATATATTTTCTCTTGTTCCAGTGTGGTATATTACTAAATTTTTCCATAACAGATAGAAAAAGTCTAAATCTAAATGTAAAATTGGAAATTAGTTGGAAACAGTTGGAAATTAGAATAATATGGGGCCATGAAATTACTGGACATTCCACTATGTGCTCAGCAGTAAACAATAACTCACACTGAGCAGTGGAAACATTAAGACATAATAAAGGCAGCCAATTTTCTGCAGGTTCACGTTTACATGCGTCAAACCTTCATGTGTCACATTCATGTTACAATGTGAGCCATTAGATTACAGAATTCTCATTACAAGTCAACAAGATCCTATTCCCGATTTTAGCCCTCCATTTATACTTACTGCATTACCACTTTACTGTGATATTGTCTGGCTGCAGTCTGTGTGATTAGAGGGTGAGCAACTATATACATGATGGTAGATTTAAAAAAAAACTTTAATTAAGCTATTTGTGTAAACTCTCAATTATCAAGATCTAGTAATTACAGTCTAGGTTATTCAATGCTACTAATTTCTAATTTCTACCCAGGCTAAATATATTCAAAGATTATTAATGAGATACAACATTAATTTAATGGCATTCTATTGTTTGGTTCATTAGAACAATATTTCAGGGTTGAAACTGTAAATCCAAGCATTGTTTTACCTTCAAACAATCAACACAAATGTGTAATTTTAATTGCAAGATCAACATACTGTATGTGAGGAATTGTGTACTGTAAAAATATCAGATGGTGTTAAAAGGCTCATTTGTATTTGAAATTCCTGCAAGTTTTATTAATATTAGACAATTAGGTCATTTAGCAGACTCTTTTATCCAACTTACAATTACACGCTGCTATTACAGTACATGGAGCAGAGGGAGGAATCTTGCTCAAGGATGCTTACAGATAGGTCAACTCTGGGGCTTGAACACACGACCTTCTGGCTGGGAGTCCAACTCCCAGTTTTATAATACCTGGTATAAGTTTAAAGTTGGAATTGAAACTAATATCCAATTGTACTAAACAGCTTTACAATCTATTGCATGTTACTTGCATATTACAAAACAAAATTGTTTAAGGGTACAAAACAAAAAGCACAGAAAAATGCTTCGGCACCTACAACAAGTGTTGCTGAGTGCCAGTGTTTCCCACTGTTTTCTGATGAAGTCTGGCTTGTAATACATAGGGCGATATACCATATGTGATGAAGATATGTTTTACTCTGCTGCACTGTACGGAAATACACCTAAATGTACAACAGAGCGCATGCCGTCATTTGGTTTCATTGGTAAAAACTTCTATATTGTACATAATGTACCCTATATACACACAATATTTCATCCTATAGAATTTCAGCATAAAGGCTGACTTACATTAAATACACTTTCTGTACCCTGAGTTTTCATTAGTAGTATTGTTGGAGATATTTTTTCATGTTACTAGTAAAATATTAGAATGTAGTAAAGTATAGTATGTTGTTTAAAAAGTGCCTTTCGTTGGTTTTCCTTTTGTATGTTTTCAGCTGGTGCAGATGTGCTAGCATTATTAAAGCAAAAAAAGAATAATTATTCTCATCTACAGTATTAACTTTTACAATAGGTGTAAAGTGGGGCTTCAAGGCTGAATATAATGCTGATAACAGAGAAAGTGTTCTTTCTGAAAGACCTATTAATTATGGACTGCTATGCCCCCATCTATACTTAGTGTAAACTAACACATTAAACATTTCTTGCATTACTTTAAACAGAAATTAATGATGCAACATTCAAAGTTTTTGTTCTGCAGTAGAGGCATTAATGAAAACTACTGTAGATGTGAAGCCCAAAGTCTTTAAAAGGTGAGATTCAAACAGGGTTTTTGCTGCCGTTCAATTCTGTTGAGAATAACCCTGGCTTGGAATTTTGCTGGGGAACCTCAAATCCATAAAATATGCCCTATTGAGATGCAGCCATTGGCTTTATCAAATCTTCATTCATGCCCCTTGATTTGATAAAGCGCAGACACACTAATTAGAACCAAATGAGAAGAAAACAACCAAAGCAAATGGCAATACCTCGAGGAGCACATAGCACCACTAGTTAAAGCCAGGACTGTACACTTAAAATGTACCACCGTCCTGTTTACAGCGAAGGTAAATTCAAAACACATTCCCCTACTTCTAGCTGGAAGAGTATTGATATTCACAGTTGCATAAAAATAAAGCCACTAGCCTGGGAGAAGATCAAGGCTGACATGTCATTAAGGGAGGGTGGCATGTGAACACGGAGGCTGGTTGGTGCACAGCAACTCAACAGCATGTTTGCCTACAGTCTACCCTTAGCATATGGTGCATTGGGAGAACAATCGATCTGTTTAGCACATGACAGCTTCCATCAATCACCAGCGAGTGCCGGAAGGGAGACACACTCAGATCAGACAGGGCTCTGTCTGTCGACTCCATGCTGAGCCACACTTGACTTCCCCCAGTCAGTTGGTGTTTCTCCCCAATATATGAATGGCCTGCGCTCCCAGGGGAATCACACTGGAAGGGATTTATAGGAAGGAAGAAAACATTTTCATCTAACTTTAATTTCATAGAGTGAGATTAATGTCATATAATGTGTAACATGTTACTAGATGTTGCATGCGTGATTGCTTTTCAGACCATATTTAGTATATCAGGAATATTTATGCATACAGCTATGAAGTATCTAAACGGACACTTGAATTGCCAGTGTAAATGAACGATTGTAACAATGTGTATTTTTTAGGGCGTGAGTATGTGCCAGCCGGAGGAAAACCCAGATAGCAAGGAAGCAGTTAACGGCACAAAGTGTATTTTAATGGGAAAGAATAACACAGCGTACTCGTAAAAGAAAACGAAAACAAGTACAATGACCGACAGTGCAGGGTCCCTGAATAATTGCACAACTTCCCACACCTGTGGGCAAAGCCGTGCTCTGCGGCCGTGGGTGGAGGCGGAGAACGTGCACGCGCCCCGGTTGTGACAGCGATACAGCGTTATGAAAACACTGTTCTTTTGGGTGTGAAAGCTGAGAGTAGCTCGCACTCCGCTCTGCTCTTCCCCCGACAGCTCTCATAGGCTCACACCGTTCCCTCCCCCTACAGCCTTAAACCCCACAGAGATTGTCAGAAATGTAAGCTGTTTTATATTTTGTCATTTGTATTTTGCTCATAAAAAAGGCATGGTAAGATGACTTCTGTCAATAGTTCTCACTAATTCACTTGAGGGTAAGAGAAATGTTAATTGGGTATGATATTACTTGAAAGCCCAACAAATGACTTTTTTCACAACAAAGCAATGCCTTTTCCTTAAAGGAAATCAGAATCCAACTAGTAGTTTAATATTTTAGCGTAGCTCGATGAGCATAAATCTGGTTTTTCACCATAAATCGATTCTAGTTCTATATATAAGGGGCAGGATAGTCTAGTGGTCTAGGTGTTAGACTCCCAGCCATAAGGTCATTGGTTCAAGCCCCAGAGTTGGCCTACATGTAAGCATCCTTGAGCAAGATGCCTAACCCCTATCTGCTCCATGTAATAGAACAATGTAATTGTAAGTCGCTTTGGATAAAAGCATCTGCTAAATGCTGTAACTGTAACTATATATTTCATGGATGTTTAATTTTCATTACTTACACAAACACTGTAGGCTATAAAAGTAGCCTAATCACACAATTATTTGCACCTACATATAAAACATACTATTTTCCTGTATGTAGCTTTCTATCAGTATTGTATAGTATTGTCAGCATGTTTCCACATTGAGATTGTAGACAACATGTCCACATAAAAGAATTGCAGTATAATCATTTTCTCATGCCTGTATGGTGCAACTTTGTCACAACTATTACATTTAGGATGGCAATCATGCAGGCATACAAAAAGGGCAAGGCATGGGAACAGAATTGCATCATGCCATGCCTGTTCACAGTGGAAACACAATTATTTTCACCAGCAAAACAGCACAACTTCCCCCTGCCTGACCTCTCTATCTGCCCCAATTACTGTGGGGTATCGCTGAAGTGCTTACATGTGAAAACACAACCATTGCGGGAGGGTGTTTTACAGTGCAACGGTGGAATATAGCACTGGTTTCTTCTCTAGAGTCCATCCGTGCTCAACCCAGCCTGGGGGAACTGTTGAGTGACGAGTTTGTGTGTGCTCCACACCCGACCAGAAAAGACCAATCGATCCCCCAAATGCAACACTGTCCTCCTGCGCACATGAGAGTAGCTTGCGGAATGCCAATTCCAAAACTCTTGTCTTTCTCAATGAATGCACAAGTCTGTAACCTGGCTGCTGCAAATTGGCTTAGAATCAATGGTGGTTTTATTCCTTCTGGCGGTGCCTGGAGGCTAGTATTTCACTGGAATGACTGTCAGTCACAGGGAGGACCTGAGGTGCACCTATGAAGGGGGGATTTGTTCATGCTTTTAACTCATGAACAAATGCATATCTCTTTTCCCATGGCAAACCACTGTTAAAGTAGATTTCCAACTTTAGTCTGGGAGCTAGTGCTAGAGTGACTGCCATTGTAGTATCAGTATTTCGAACGTGATATTCTTTTAACAACTATCAGAGTAAGAATCATCCTACTGTATATCTGTTTGTGCGGCCTAGAAAGACGTGCTGTCATTTGGATTTCCCACTGTGGTGGTAAGACAAGCAGGCGGGATAGTGGACTCCCAGACGAAATGGTGTGGGTTTGAACCCTGACATGTCCAGTCTGCCAGCAAGCATCCCTGAAAATCCCTGTTCCTTAATATTTGCAATTATACTCACTGTAAATCGCTTTGGATTAAATAGGATATCTGATTGGAAAATTTATATTGGATATCGCTTTGGAAAAAATTGGGTTATTGGTAAATAACCCAATAAATCTAGCTGTGTGCAGGAAGTGCTGCCGAAGTACATAAAAAACTCAAGCGTTGTCTGTACTTGGCCATGTGCAATATACAGTAGTTCACATACAATGCCAAAAGTTACATAGTGCATCTTTAATGTTAAAACAAGATATTGTGTCAGGGCTGGAGGTAGCACTCAAGCGCAGGCACAGAATCAACCAACAGGATGTTCGGTTACGTGCTTTATTCAAAGGAACAGGCAGGGGCTGAGTGGGGGACAGGCTGAGGTCGGTAACGGGAGGGCTAGGCAAGGGCTATGGGAGAGAGAAAGAGAGAGAGAGAGATTGAGAGAGAGAGAGAGAGAGAGAGAGAGAGAGAGAGAGAGAGAGAGAGAGAGGCTCCAGCTCTGCTGGCGGGAGCGGGTCATTAAATAATATACAAAAATTTGATTTACACGGTGAGTGTGAGTCTAACATGAGCCTGGAGCTTGATGTAGTTGCACCATATAATTTTGTCTCTAGGAAACTCTGCCTCAAGCCCTTTGGTAATACAGAACATATTTTCATTTATCTGGGAGCTTTTGTATTATATTTTGTTGCCAGTGACATTTCAAAAGCTATCTCCCTCAAAGTTCCAAGTTCACCTATCAAGTTATGCCCTTATGACAACAGATAAGGTGACAATTAGTTGAAAATGTCACAGTCTTTAAATATCACCTGTGTACATTTTTCTTATAGCTTATAGGTAGCTCCAATGGATGTCAATGGCAACAGTAAATATTCTGTAATACTGTACAGTAGCACTGTTTTAAATCTACTGGTACCTGAACCCATTCAACCTTTCAGGTTTGCATGGCAAGCACATAACCAAGCTAATGCAATTTGGTGTAAATAAACCCGAAAGGGTTTTAGAGAAAATATCAATTTAAAATCACATTACTCAACAAATAATACGTTTTAGATGATAGCAAGTGAAACTATGATCCACAGTATGAAATGGTAAAATACAGTTTGAAAAATGCCTTCTCTCTTCTCGGTAAGACTTGAGGAGGTATGGCTGAGGAGGTATGGATATTTGGCTGGGCATTTATACATTTGCTGAAATATCCCTAGGGAATTATTAGTGTTATCTTACAAAATAGGAGTCCTGAGCTCAGCGTAGGGCCTGTTTTTTGTTGAAATAGTGTTGATTGCTGTATGTTGCTGCACACCTGTTTGGTGATCATAATTGGAGCGACAGTTTTGTAACCATAGTGGTGACATCATAATGTCAATATGAGGTCATTTTAATATTCCAAGCATCCACTTCAAGCATTAAATCCAAGTAATTACATTCTGTTTTAAGAGATGGATAGCTCATTTATTTGATGATGATATGGGATGAAAATCATGCCATGATTCGAAGCTGAAAAAAAAAGCTTTGAAAGGTTTAAACTCATAGTTTGAAATCTAATAATAGCCTGAAAAAATTAAAATCTCTGAAAACACTATATATGTTTTCCTTCTTCACAACTGCAGCACTCTTTTTAAAGTGTTTTTCCAAAACATTTTCAGAGTTTGAAATTTGTAACTGTTCTCCCAGTGTATTAGTTTGAATTACAAGGTTTGAAATCTTGTAATTGGTGATCTGAATAATGGTGCGCAGATGTTGGGGAAACGTTGAAACGTTAAAATGCTGAAACGTTGAAACGTTGAAAAGTTGACACGTTGAAACTTGAGTTTTGAGCTGAGTTTACAACAACCTCTTTTCAGAGATCTGCCCACACAGTTGCGAGTTTGCGAGTCACGTGATTTCTGGCAGTGTTCTGAAAAATTATGTGGAACCAGCCGAGCTAGCTTTATCTCAGGAAAAAGTGTACACAATCAAATTAATTAATTAATTAATTAATGCTTATTTTTTATAGCTGAAAAGGTTATATATAATATATATAATATATAATATATAATAATATATATTATATATTTATATTAAGTATACTATGATTTCAAACAAGGCACATCGTAACATTGGAACAATTAGTCACACACATTCTAGTTTAGCTTTAGCTTTAGAGAAACAAAACCTTATTTCAAGATACATTAAGCATACAATGTATTGCATTGGTATCAACATTTCACTAAAAACAAAGTTGCCTTCTCAATGGCTTGTGCCAATTTGCCAATGGCAGGCGGTGGGAGGTGTAAACAGCTTTCCTTCGAGATCTATGGCAACAGTTTGCTTGCTACTGAGCGGTAATAACGAACAGCACTGTTTACATAGTGTGGGAGGACTCTGAGACAGGACTGTACCCAGAAGATACACCTGTTAGACCAGTGTCTCGTAACATCCCTATCAGCGCGGGGTTGCCTCATAATCCTGACCTCTACGTGTTTATTGTTCTCAGCTGAATCTGAAGTGAATTGCATCATTGGCAGTATTCTCCTGGGAACATAAGAAAACAGGATTACATTTATGCACAGTGAACTAACCGCAGAGTACTCATGCTCATCCATATTCCCGTTCAAATGTGCCAACCGTGGTTTGGCGTTTCCTCCAAGATACACGGTTTCACCCTGCAAGCTTTAAAATACTGTATGGGCTGTGGGATATCAGCATTTTTGTCCCATAAACTGACCTTACCCAGAAACATCAGTGGATTGCATTTTGAAATTGTGTTGTTTTGAATGTGGACACAACACCTTGGTCTGTGAAAACAAAGATAAGATGTGTGAAGGGCTTTGTGTGTTATCTGAACAGAGAACACCCAGGCTCTTTTCAAATAGAGGATCCAATTATGAGCATAAAGGTTAGTTTTCATCTTACAGCAATCTCCCAACTCTAGCCATCAAGTCCAGCTCTCTAATACACTAATAATTCCTAGATATGCATCATCACACCCAAGCCTCTATAAAATGCATTTAAGAAAATTTCCCCCTGGATAGCTAAATGGCTCTTTAGAATAATTGCTTCCAATTCTTACAGATTTAATAAATGTTTGTAGTTGAGTAGCACGCTTCCTTTTGAGAAATAGGAACATTAGAAAGGTTGGGCTTGCAATCCCCAAGGCAATAATCAGCTCCCGTGCAATTCCCCTTGGACAAGGACACTATTCTTTTGCTTGTTACACCTTGTTTGAGGGCCAGTACAATCTATTTTTAGACGCTGATGAGGGCTTGAATAGAGAAAAATGCATCAATCAAACGCCACAGTTTTTGGCATATTTTACACATTGTGAGTCCTTCTGAGTGTAGAAACCACCGGGTCTAGTGCCGACACACAGTAAGAAAGTTACTTGATAAGTCTAAGTTAGATTAATGTCTTTGAAACCAGCCTTGCAATTCAAAGCGGATATTTCTAGCAGTGAAAGGTCACCCATACAGTATCTGTCTCAGATACATATCAAGGAGGTAAATGAAAGCCTGCACTTCAAAAGTGCTACAGTAAAACTGCACATTTCATTTGATAGGACACCGTACCTCAAAGAGAATTACTAGGCTGAACAAGAGGCACCTCTTCCATAGCCTATGTAGTCTCTTGTGTTTATGTCCTCATGTTTGATACATAAAAGAGACTCTAAAATATTTATATATTTCACTTTCCAACCTTTGAGAAAGTCTAGGTAACTTTGGAGTGTAGCATCAAATTGTACTTCACAAGCTTAATCTTTGAAAACAATTTTTGGATATAGCATGATACTCCCATCAACCCTGGTCAAAATCAGATTTTGTGAAAATAATCACATGAGAAAGCAAATGAACTGATAATTTGGGTAAGGTTAATTCTATTCTGTATTTGATTTGTTAATATTTTGGTTTCTGTCTTCCTGTATTTTCTTTTACTTTTCAATTTTCATCTTTGCTTATAACTATCCTGTATGCGAGTTAATATATATGGAGGACAGATAGTTAACAGCTAACAGGACAGAACGTCCTGTTGGACGCTCTGTCCTGGACAAACGTAGATTATTAGGGTCAATAAAGTTTCATTATACCTCTATAAAGGCTCAAATAAGTTATTATAGGCATCCCTGCAACTTTCTAAAATGGGACGAACGATACCAAACTTCTATAATATTATTGACACTAATTGTATTAAAAGTGGTGAACAAAACATGCATTTTTCATCTTTAAGCCAGCTTGTTATCGTGTCATTGGATGCGGCTTTGCCATTAGCTCGCATGTAGGGAATATGACAAACGAAACAATAAAAATGACAAAATGTGAAATTTGCCAGCCTCTCTCAAGGTCTCATTTCCCAGACAGCTGCCGAGGAGCAAAAAAGATAGATCCTCTACCAGGCTTTTGGAGGAGGACTGAGCAATTTTTCCTGATGCAATTTATCTAAATTCAGTCAGACTAAATTACGTGGAAGCTTTGTCCCTCTAGAATGCATCTAAGAAAGAAAAAAGCTGTGAAGTCAATTTAATCTCAAGTATTGAGACCATTAAAAGCAACCTGGAGTGAATTATGTGCAGAATGAATTACCCCAACTCTTGATTGCAAACAGTGGTGGTGTGTGTGGGTCAGCTGTCAAAAAGGCATATTCGCATGCTTCATCACAACAGCAATGGTCCTCGTAGCTGCTAGTCACACACAAGCAATCTCCAATTTTAATATGTGCTGAGATTTGATAATATTCTCGTAAATGGTGACTAGCACTTTATCATGTTACATATCACCAGATTTGACCCTATTCCCTGCAAATGGTGAATAACACTAAGGGGCAGATGTACGTACGTGAGAGAGTGCGACTCGGCCAGTCCGCAGAAAGCGCACACTATGCATTTTCATTTTATTTTGGATGTAAGCCTACAAAAGCTGCCGCAGAAAGCGCACACTATGCATTTTCATTTTATTTTGGATGTAAGCCTACAAAAGCTGCCGCTGATCTCGTAATCAGCGCATGTCAGAGCATGTCAGAGCATGTCAGCGCATGTCAGCGCATGTCAGCGCATGTCAGCGCCCTCTAACCGTAAATTGCAGCATCCGGTTTGCTGAGTCGGAGGTTCAAGATCATCTCTGATTTCCTCCAGTAACTTTAATATTGCATAACTGCATAATCTGTAATGCAATTTTAATACATACAACGGAATAGGTCATTAGTCTTTCCTTACACATCTCATCCAACTTTTTTGCACGAAACTCCCTCGACCCTCCCATGAATGTATATGCATGTGTAGGGAAAGCGCAAATTGTGATTTTGCGATTTTGCAATTCTGTGCTCCTGCGCTAGGCACAATGTGGTTTTAGCTATTTGCAGTCTGTTCGTACATACCATGCCATGTTTTTAGGTGCACATTGCAACGAAATTACGGCTAAAACAGGCATGTTAGTACATCTGCGCCTGAATTTGACAAAAGTACCATGAAGCTTGTACCACATACAGTACATGCTTTGCGCAGGGATCTTTGAACTGAAGTGCTTTAGAAAAGAACAACAGGTAAATGTTTCAAATACATACTACAGTATTTAACATGTAGCCTCATCTTATTTTCCATGAAAGTAATGATACAACTTTCTCATGCCAGTCAAAAGTGTGACTTTCAACCATGCACACGTGCCACATGTAAAGGTATTTTTTTTGTTTCTCCCAATAAGTCTCTGTAGTTGTTTCAGTCAATCCACACCAATCTATTTAAAATAGGTTGTGCCATTTCACAGGTAATGAAATGGCCCAATACATTACAATTACTGGCTCTGCAGGAAAAGGGTTGTGTTCTAAATTAAAGACCTGTGATAAAGTATTTTTTAGCAACCAAAGGTTGAGAATTTTGACTGATACTAGTCATTAGTCATTAAAATTTAAAATTTAATTCACACATAAAAAAACAAAATCACTGAGCTTCTGTGCTTTTTGACCTCAACATGACCTCTCTAGTCTACAGGCTCTAAAAGATTTTGCAAGTTTTTTATAGTGTATATAATAGTGTATTTTGTACAAGCTAATTATGTTTCTGTAATGTTTTGTTTAACCTGTCTCTAGCCTGTCTTAACCAGTCTTATTTAGTTTTAACCTGTACAGCATATTGTATAGGATATTGTAACATTTGTTTTCAAAGCTATTGTATACTTGTACTGCACTGTAAAATCCAATTAGTTAACCTTACTTAAAAAAAGTATGCCAACCTATTGCACTTAAAAGTACAGTGGAATAGGTATTGCGTGTTGTAACAAATCTCTGTTTAGTATAGTAAACTCACTCTTAAGTTTAAGTAACTAAAAAAAATTGTGTGCGGTGTACTTGACAATTTACTTTAGATGTACTCCTGACTTAGTATAGACTACTCAGATCTACTTTTTCAAACTAAGTAATGTCATGTGTACTTTACTTTGTGTGTACTCTAAGCACAATTATTTAAGTTGGGCTAACTAATGTGACAATTCCTGCAACTTAGAATTTCTTGTTTGTAGTTACGTGAAGAGCGATTCTGAATTACTTGTTAAAACCATGCAAACCGATTGCCTTGAAAAGACCAAGTAACTGTTACTTGTGTAAATTAAGTACATTCATTTTACCTTATTCCATTTACAGTAATCAATTAGACAAACACCAAATGCTCACCTATATGTTAACTCTTTTCTGCCAACTCACTATACATTTGTCTCATAAATGTACCAGAGAAGAAGTATAAAGTATCATAAAATAGAAATATTTAACACACAACCACATTATAGTTGAAACAGGTTTATTCCTTGAACCTCATCCATTGGTATTTAGTTTCCAATGTTAAAATCAAAGTCTTCAAACCGTTTGAATCTGGTATAAAGTATGCATTCTTTATACCAGATTCAAAAGGTTTTAAGACTTTGATTTTAACAATCACCTTGACATTGTAATTTTATTGTGATTGTATTTTAAAAATTATTATAGTGTGCTTGGTCCAGATAAGCCTTGTTATTTCAATCAATCAAATTTTGGCACAGGATTTCACGATTTTGAGTTCTTGACTTGGCCGATAACTAATTTTATTGTTAACTTGTTTACTGTGAAAAAACAGTCGAATCTACACCTTAGACAGCTGATAGAGATACTAATTGGTTTTGAGGAGATTAAAATGTTAGTCATTACTATAAGTGATCAGTACCACTTGAAGACAACATTCACACTAAAATGATCAATGTAAAGGTATTAGTGCCTACCCCAAAATATGTCTTCTCACAGAAACAGAACGCGCATACACGCTTATTACACTGCCATAAAATATAAAATTATATACATTCTTCAAAAGTACAGAGTGAAAGCAACACCCAGGGGTGTGAACAACGGACTCTGTTGGAATGAATGTTTGCCTATCAACACATATACTGTACATCTATACTAGAATTGTTCTTCCATTAATCATTTGCAGCCAATGTATTTGGCTTTATAAAAAGACAATAAATTGTCATTTGTGGAAAGAAAATTCCAACCCTGACCATTAAATTTAACATAATCCTGAACAACTGCTTTACTTTTCTAATAACAATAAAGTTTAAAGACCAAACTTGGTAAAGAATCTGCTGACAGAATCAACCTGCTGACAACAAGAGGCACCTCTTCCATAGCCTATGTAGTCTCTTGTGTTTATGTCCTCATGTTTGAGATGTCAAAGATTAAGTGAGTAATGACTATGGCAACAGATCTCACACATGTATGAATGACCATACAGTACACCTGCAGCCTCTAAATGTAACTTGTTGATGAACCCAGTGGCTGATATAAAACAATATGAAAGGAGTGCCTTAATTTAGTTAACAATTAAAAGCAACTGGACCCACTTTCATAAACAAATGATCTCGTATGCCAAATGTCACTCTTGATTTTTACCATTCTAACTCAACAGGAGATTTTTAAGAGTTTGGGGGGTAGTTTGCTCTCTCCCAGGCCAAGCATCACTCGTTGAATGAAGTTGAATGTGTTTTTCATGGCTTTAGGGTAGTCCAAGTGTAGCGCATAGGAAAGCCCAAACAAGAGGCAAAGTGCTTGAGGTAGGTTCTGGAGACTGTCCATTACAATACCTCCTTCAAGAATGATGGCAGTAGACACTGGGTCAAGATGGAGATGATTTGGAGAGAGAGGCGCATCTTAACTGATGACAGTCAGCAACCCAACAGATATTCCCCATAGAGTGTGTGTCCTGCGGGCTGCTACTCTCCTTTTTCGGTTGGTCATTCTGTAACGATTGGTGTGCGATGAGCAAGAGTAAGAGCGAGACAGAGGAAAACACACAGGCAACGCTTGATGCGTAGTTTTAATGGAAAACACATACGTACAGGGCATAAGCCCAAAACAATGACCAACAAGAAGTACAGAACAGATTGGTAGCCTTTAAACATTCACTTTGCTTCTAGTGTGGTGTTCTTGTAGTTTATTGGTTTATTAATTGTTCAATCATCACGGGTTGGTGTGTTTACATGGCTACTGAAAATTAATATTATAATTATATTTCTGTTCACATGCAGCAGTAACTGACTGTAAATAGCCAAGAGTTTTGTAAACTGCTCAATGTGATGTACACATGTAAAAATAACCTATATATACAGTATATATATTGAATAAATCTTTATTTGGATCATATTTTATTTATTTGTTAAAGCATTAAAGCCACTGCACGTGGTAAAAGCGTAAAATTTTTGTTAGGCTAATTTGGGAAAATATTCAAAAATGCTGATAATTTAGTCAGGGACAAACTTAGCAATATATTCAGAATTAAAAAACTCTTGCTAACTTGTTAACAGCATTAACTCAATATTTTTGACACCATCCTATTCGCAAACCAAAGCCAAAACTAAATAAAACAAAAAAAATACTATCAACTACTCCGTAATTGGAAAGTCAGGTGGGAAATACAAGTTAAGTATGATTCCCCAGGCCCAGTCATAATGAGAGGCCTGCTCTACTCTAAATCAAACCTGATTTACATAACCATCTGTAAAGTGGCGTTGGATGAGGAATGATTGTATATGCCTTAGCCCAATTTTGGCTGTTTTTTCTGATCTCCATATAGATCTATGTTTGTGGTGAAGAGGTTAATTAAATGCGAATAGTGTGGTAGAAACATTATATTCAGTACAGTATACGGGGGAATAGAGCGCTAAAGTCTGAGACGAAACGACAGCAATCAAATGCAAAATAACTAAGGGGAGTATCTGTCATCGCACTGCAAATGGATGGCATGTGTAGCTGAATTAAACAACTGGTATATGGGCGCATGGGCTCTGTTTGAGGTTGTGTTGTGCATTTGTAATGATGTGGTGATGGGAATGTATCAACATAGAAGTCAACACAGGCAACATACATCTTTAGGATTACAAGCCACAACATGCTGAATGGATGAATAGCAGATCTTCACAAACAATCAACTTTGTATTGGAGTTTCTGAGACATGCTTGCCTGCTATGTATATTTCTCTAACCTGCTTGTTTGTAATCTGTCTGTCTCTAACCTGTCTGTCTCTAACCTGTCTCTCTGTAATTGTAATGAGATGAGGTGAGGTGAGTACAAGGGCAGACGAACAAGAACGTACACTAAATCACGAACAAAACAATAAATGCCGAGGTCACGGAGCAGGCTGGTCCGGGCGTCATTGGTGGAAGTCAGGGTAGGAGTAGGAGGTCCTGAGATGACATTTTTGTTGTTCCCCAGCTGTACGCTGGGGAACAACAACTACAACCTCACATCCGGCATGGTACCCGGATGTGAGGCTCACCGCAACCCCCAGTCAAGCCATTAAAGCCTTCCAGACTTGAGATGAAAACAGGAAGTCACGGTCAGAGACGATTGTCCTCCGGAAGGCCGTAGGTTCGGAAGACCTGCTGGAACAGTGCCTCCGTGACCTGCATGGCAGAGGGGAGTCTGGGAAATGGGATGAACCGGACCATTTTGGAGAACCTGTCCACCACAATCAATACCACCGTACTCCCCTCTGACAGTGGTAGGTCAGTCGCAAAGTCTATGGAAATATGGCACTGGTAGTGGGATAAGGGGTAACTGGCGGTAAACGTTAGCAAACCCCAGGAACCGCTGTATCTGTTTGATGCTAGTCGCCGTTGGACACGACCTGACACCTTCAGCTCGACCATATTCACACCCAGCTGAAAAACTGAGGGGGCATTCGCCAGTCCACGAGTGTCTTCCACTCGTTTCCTTCCCGGATACGGATTGGTTTGGCGAGGTAGAATGGGGATGAGGAGCAACCTGTATGTCGCTTACCTGTCTGTTGCTATAATCTCTATGTCTCTAACTTTTCCCCCTTACATATAAAACATGTCTCTAACCTGTCTGCCTGTAACTTTTATTTACTGTAGCTAACCTGTTTGTCAGTCAATAATTTGTCTCTATCTAACCTGTCTATCTGTAATATGTGTCTAACCTTTCTGTTTGTAATATAACCTGTCTGTCTATATATGTCTTTAACCCATATCTAACCTGTACGAGTACTTTTTTCGGTGAATATCTTGTATATGTTTTGTACAATTATAATAAATAATCAATTGTATTGATTATTTGTATTGTATTTTTGTTATTAGCATTACTATTAGCAATAACATTAGCATTAGCATTATTTAATACTAAACACAAAAACACAATAGAATCAAAAGCCAATATTTTGAATAATCTGTCTATTATATATTAATAGGTTATACATTACAACACTTCAGAATACTTTTAGTGAAATTAAAGTAGAGAAATTAATGTAAAAAGCTATTGTAATTTGTATGATATTGCAGCGCTTACAATTTAAAAATATCCGCAGAGTATAAGCATGTGGGCATTAACAGATCAATGGAAATCAGAGTCTGTGAAATTCAAGTACAGTTTTACCATTGCCCTGAGCAATCTGTGATAAAAGTGCGCTAGTCAGACACTGATAGATATAGATGGTAAAAGGCAACTTAAGCTTTAAGCTGTTTCACATCACAATCAGTTGGGTTTAGGCAGAAGAAATTATTTCTGGGAGGCTAACAATAATATTTTCATCTAGAGTCCACCCAACCCAGGTCAAACATAATTGTAGCTGTATATTATATGCCTGTTTTTCAATGACTTGTAAGTGCTACCCTACATAGGGAAACTTTCCTTCTTTCTAGACTGTTAATCTGGTCACATACTTTTGCTTTGAGAAATTTAGCTGATTAGAGCACTAATCAGGATTATCTGGGTACAGGTGAATTCTGAACCATAAGTATATGGTTATAATAATGGATTGTAATTTGATTCGGTATATTTTAGCCGATACTGGTCAATTAAAAAATGTCTGGCTCCATCCCGCTCTTTGGATTTGGCACGGTAATTTTAGTGAAAATCAAGGAAGACTCATACATTGTACCTCTCTACCTTGATATGGGTAGCCCAATCAGAAACACACCTGCTGGCTATTGCCAGTGCCTAGCTAAATGTGCCTGGATAAATGTCAAACTTAAAAAAGTCTGTTTTTTGGTTATGAAATTATATGACAAATCCACCATAATTTATTCTTCCTGACCGAGTGAAATTCAACACTTTGGTGACAGCCACGGCGCAACACAAACAGCTGGTCTGACAATTTGATAATCGCTCTTTAACCCTTTGTGGCTATGTGGGCGTGCACATCTAAGGCAGTAACACACCTCTCCCGTTGGAATACAAAACCAATCCCTACCTTGCCAGTTTGACAAATCACCTATCAATACTCCCCCTTGCAATTTGTACCAATATGAAACATCAAACAAGAGGTCAGCCACGACAAGTTTAAATATGGCTGTGTTCTTGCGAGCTGATCACACTGTACCCAAGCTGGCCTTTTCCCTTCAGTGTCCCAAAATAACAGTTGTTGCGCATCCGTCTCGGGCGTCAGCCCCATAGATGCCCACGTCGAGAAAAGCAATACATCCCTAAGAGCCATGCAGCTGATTCACCTGAGAAGATTCACTGGGTGCTGGTATTGATCAGTGACCCAGGCCTGTGCCCAGGAATATCATTCTCCCCATCAGGCGACAGTTAGGCGACACACGAGCTCAGCAACATCACACAGAGATTGTCTTGACGAGTAGATATTATATCTGCATGCTGTCATTGTGGAGAACATTATTTGGTTGCATTTGAGACTGAACTCAACTAATGAATGTCATATAAAAACTAATGAATGTCATATAAAAAGACAACAAAAACATTTGAAAAAACAAACAAACTAAACAAATAGGGTTACAAAACGTATACTAATTTAATGGAATGAAACTACCATAAAATCCCGATCAAACTAGTTTCTAATAATATATTGCAATCTATTGTATATTATAATCGTTACAATTAGTCATTGCTATCCATACAGCGGTGCCGGAATCTGTTTCAAAATGGGGGGGCAAGAACTCGGGATATGTAGGAGTACCCCCCTGGCCCGGGGGCATCCTACCACGGGGGAAAAAATCCTAATCTGGAAGCTAAATGCATCATTTTCTGCAGGTTGAGACAGCAAAGGAAAGCTTAATGCAGTGGCGTTGATATCATATGGTACATTGCAACTTCTAATTTCATGTAATCAGAGTGGGTGTAATGCGAGGTGGGTGTACCCTGAGTTTGAGAGTTGGTTTATTTTACCGTATAAACAGGGATAATAGAGGGAACCGAAAAGCTTCTCCCACATCACCTGAGTGCTGGGAAGAGGAGCACTACACGGGACTATAATGTTAAAAAATATGCATATTAATTATTACACATTTATTAAGGCGTCCACAGCGCTGGCAGGTCCTCTCAGGTGGCCGTCGAGCAGACGGTCGGCGGCTCAGGTGGGACCCCTCAGACGGGGCCGCCAGAGGGACTGCACTGTCACCAGAGGGACTGCACTGTCACCAGAGGGACTGCACTGTCACCAGAGGGACTGCACTGTTGCTGTCTGACCCTAGTCTGGCCGCCATAGGGTCCTCGTCGGCGCCACCAGCCGCCTTAGGGGCTCTGTCAGCTTCCTCGGCCGCCTGTGGGTCCTCGCCGTCACAGTATGTCCCTGGTCCGGCCGCCTGAGGGCTCAAGCCCACGCCATTATTAAAAACATATTGAAGATATTTCCTCATATACGATGGGGACAGAAAAAAGATAGTATATGTAAATATTATTAACTTGAGATGAACATTGCAAACTTGCTAAAATGATGTGCTTGTCACCGATTTGTTTTGATACCAAATGTTTGACTGTATGTGTTCCTTGCACCTCCCTAACATATTGAAACTCATTGCTTTTGTTTACTTCCAAAGTACTGTAAAATATGCAGATAGCTACAAGACGCATAATATAGCACTCAATTTCAGTCCAGGCAAGACTGGTAAAAAGTAGTTCTGTCCAATAACGAATTGTTTTTCAAGTTCCCTTTATTTCTTTGAAAGGAGTGCAGTATGCCTCAGGATACATTTAGAGCAATTTAGAGTTCACATGGCAATGAACATCTTTATTCAGGATCAGCATGGTTTGTTGCAGAATTGGGTATTATACAAGAAGTTTGGATATATCTTTACATTTACATCTCCTTTCAAACAGAGGGCAACCATTACATAACTATGACCTAACTATTCTACGACTCATTGCACAAGGATGTTATGATCTCTACATAACATGTTTACTGTACTATTCTCCATAATAAGAAATTACCTCTAAAAATGACATTCTAGATGTAGCTCTGTAGAGCTCTCATAAGGAAGTCAATTGTAAAATAAGATGAAAGTAAATCAAGTTTATTTTTATTTTATTTTTATTTAAGTTACATCGGCTGACTTCCTGCTTAATTGCAAACCTCAAATGAGCTTTTCCTGAAGATTCTCAGATGGGGCTTAAGGTTAAAACATGTACATCAGCCATGTGAAACTGCATGCTTTGAATGCTGACCTAACCATACACAACAGCACAACAAGCCAAAGTGTGAGCAAGTTTTGTCTCCATATCTTGACAGCACTCAAAAGAGTCATGATGCAGCTCAAACTGTCTGATGGCTTTCTCATGCCTGCTACATAATATGTTTATCGTATTAAGATAGATAGAGGACTTATACACAACACATTTTCTATTGTATTTTTTTACATTCTATCACTGCCTTTTATAGGTTTACAAGAAACAGAATAGCTCATGGTAGCATGGAAACAGTCCATGTAGATTTGAGAGTGCATATCTGGCACTAGACCATGCAGATGTTATTTCTTGAGAAGGCTGCTGTCATTTTCAGTGTCCTGCATTATTCACAACTCCACAAACCGGTTACCTACAAAGTGATGTCCTTTAAAATAAGGAGGGCATTGTTTGAAACCTCATTTGAAACCTTATATTATCATCAAACCATGTTACTTAATATCTTATTCATACTGTCTGTTCTGGGCATTGAGGTCTTAATAATAGACTTTGATCTTTCATGAGACCAACATAGTAATAGAGTCCGACTGTGTCTACACATGGAACTGCACACTATAAATCCTCCTCACAGTGCACCAACAAAATGTATTTATATGCAAATTAGGAACGGTAGTTGCCAGCAGGTATTAGGAATTAAGTAAATCTTAATGAAATCCCCTTTGTTTTCTGGCAGATGTATTTTAAATCTGTTCACCTTTTAGCATTAGCAGAATGATCTGGCTTTAATAATGTTACTAGCTCACTTGAACAACCTTTGACTAATGAGTGGAGAAAGTCTATTTACCTTTTTATTGAAATAGTAAAAAGGCTGATGTGGAGACCCACAAAAGCAGACCAAGACCAACGCTTTTGTGGGCCTCCATACTGAAAAGGTCAAAAATCAAAGGGACCTACATAAGAAATAGCCCTGGATGGATTCGAACCCATTCATGAGGGTTACATGTCAAACCAGAGGTAAAGGTTTGAAACGTAATACCTTCTTCACTAAAAAAAAAAATAAAAAAATGCTTGTAGCAAATAACCACAAACACCAGCTGCTGTGTATAACGCCGGCCGAGTCGGACATGTTTTATTCAACAAGTGAGTATAAACAGTTTACAGGCAGGAGTGTCCCAGGTCTCACAGAAGGGTTCAGCGTGTCCCTTCCACAGTCGTGTCTCTCCCCCCCAGGTCTGCTCCCGCACCGCCTGTAATATAACAATAACAGACAGACAGAGGCAGCTGCAGACATAACTGCTCCAACCTGTGTGCAGCCAAGATGGTCTAGCTATCATTTAAACAGAGAAAAGCCTCACACAACTGCACTTTCCTGGGTGTCCGGGGGAACATTAAGGAAGTGATCGCATGATGGCAATATCAACCAGTTGCAGACAAGGTGCCAAATCCAACACATTTTTCCCATATTAGGCTAATTAACCTATCCAGAGCGAGGCTGTGTCTCTAAATCACCAACCATCTGTTGGAGCCACGTCTGAACCATCGCTGCCTCCTCCACCCACGCCTCAACACACACGCCATCCATCCATCACAATCTGTTGCTCTCACACATTCACTAGTGATTAGACTACAGCCTCCTGCAATATCACTGTCCAAACTAATGAGCGGGACATTAAAAAAGACACTGTTGCTGGACAAACGGAAGCATTGTTCGCCAAATCCTGCTCCAGTGATTACATTATATCTAAGAAGCTTGTGTCCCAGTTGTTACTTCTTGAGGTCCAGCCAAACGGCAATGGGTGTCCTAATGGCTGGACTAACATCTGAGGCAGCCTCAATATCCCGAATTATCAATATAATGAGAGCTTATATAGCTTTCTGTGTAACTGCAAATGGCTTTGAACAGTGCTGACTGTAGAAGCAGCATAGGTCTTATTAATTTTTAGCTTTGATATTCTGGCCTTACTTTGTCGTTTTGAAGCACATCGAGACCTAGGGTTTGTCTAGGAAACATTGTGTCCCACCGTGCCCAGCATGTGGGCCTTCTCTCTTCTGTCTCATCTTAAAGGCATGTTGAGGAACACAAAAGACAGAACTCTAGCAGGCAGAGCCACTAATATTAGTCTTTTTATTGCTAACATACAGCGTTCCAACTTGCACAATTGCCCTGTCTATGCTATAACCCAGCAGCATAGTTATACATATAGTATATTACCTTTTATACAGGCTGGATTTTTCCTAAGATGTCACAATACAAACAAACTTTTAAACACCTCCCTGTTGTGAATCCACACTTTGCATGTGGCACAGAAAGGTAACCAGCAAGCTTTTCCGACAGAGGCCGGTAAAAAAAGTGAAGGTATGAAATATGAAATATTCATGACTGCGCATCCAGAGCAATGCCTCAGCGGAGCCCCTCACAGCTTGTTATGCTCTGGTTTAAGAAGTGTTCACAGGTCTCTTGGACGCTTATGACACCCACAGGAGGATCCATCTGCCTTGCAGCGCTGCCTGTAAACTAGTGATTTTAAATGAGCCTATTGTTTCACTGACTGCATCGTGCCTAGTGGTACTCTTCGCAACCCACCAGATGGATCTGTCCAGGGTAGGAGGTCAAAGTGCAGCTAGGTGTACTAGTTGCAAACACTTGGCAAACTTAATTCCGCAGACAGACTTAATGACAGATGGTAGTTAGCAGATGGTAGTTAGTTTGTAATGTAAGTGCAAGGAGGGTCAAAGGAGAGCCATGAAAATACTGATTCATAAAATTACAGAACCTATTATGGAGCACACCAGCTTTTTCTATAAACTTCTTGTTCAGCTGTTCTACATATGCAGCCTATATTTACATATAATTAATACATGATCGTAAGGTATTAGGGTTGCGTATTAAGTAGGGAAGCCATTTTACTAGGAATGGATTCCAGCACCTGTGACAGCAGTGTAAAGACTGCTAGTGCTAAAGTGTCACTGTCACGATCCGCGGGCACTGGTCTCCGCGCACGCGTCGTGCCGTCCCTCTTGGCTGCGCACCTGTGGGGGATAACTCACCCACAGGTGCTGCTTATTGCTAATTTTCTGTTGGACTATTTAAGTTTCACCGGCAGCACTAGGTGCTGTCGGTCATTGTTTCGTTTGTCCCGTAACGTTGTGTGAGGTATCCTGCGTTTCGTCAAAGGGCACTTTGTATTTGGTTTTGGAAACATTAAAAGCACGAGCACAGCTCGTTAGAACGCCACTACTCGGCTGTTTTGTCTCTTTCTGGGTCGCGCCTGCACTCGCCACTCCCGCCTGTTACAGTAACTAAGCAATACAGTCCCTATAACCTCCTGGCCTGACACTTTGACATTGTAAAGACAGACTTAGGAAAAATTATACCAAGCATAGCATAGCATAGCAAAAGTGTATAGCAGCACAAATAAAAAAAATTCAAGAGCCATTATAACACAAATATACTAAAAACTTATTAAATGTTTTAATTGCTGAAATCTGAAGGTGCCATCTAATGAGGTGCACTTGAAAGAACTTTCACCTACAACAACCTGAGCATTTATAAACTTGTCCTTTTAAAGCTGTCGTGGTTGTCAAGTCGCAAGGATTAATTTAAACCCCAAATAATAATCGTTGAACTGTAGGAAATGGCCCCCAAAGTCAACAGTTCCGAATGCCTTTTACATACTGTAAAACTAAGTGAAATGAAATAAGCACCAAAACATTACTCATATTCACTCAGACGTGTCTGAACAAAATAATTCCAGGCATAAATTCTCTTTGTATTGCACCAGACTTCTTGTATATTCTGTAAATTTCCAAAGGCAAGTCTGGGGTTTTCAGAGCAGTATTTCAAACATGCCCCAGCGTCATGTTGGCAAAAATAAACTGCCCTCACCTTTTTCCCTTTGGTAGGAAAAACATTTCATAAACTATGACTAGTTTGTATAGTTTAACTATACAATATAAAAATCTAACATTTTTATGAATCCCCTGAATCAAGCAGATTCAATTCCAAACAAAAATATTAAAAGTTTTTTTCACAGAATAATAGTTTTTAACTTTATGGCTTGGTAATTTTATGTCGAAACAAACTTCATTAACCCATAGGAAATTTAGTTTCACATTCAGTGTTTCTGGTGTCGACCAGCACAAAGAACATTTTTAATATAATATATCATTATAATATAATAATTCTCTAAACAGTCTAATCTATAGGTGCATAAGCCATGTAGCAAATATTAGCTTTATTAACTAATGAGTTTTCCAAGAGCATCCTAAAAGTTGCCCTACTGCATGTTACTGTGGTTTTGAAGTGGAATTTCATGATATTAGAAGTGCTTATTTTGTGAAAGTTCTGCCCTCAATTTCAGACGAGTCAAATCTTCTTAATAAATTATGCAGCATCAATCAGCGCACACAACAGAGAGGGAGAGACTAAACTCAAGATCCATGACTAAGCTTATTTGCTTTGGTGTTGATCTGTCAGCTACCACCAGAGGACTCTGAGATAGGCTATATACACTTTGCCGCCACTTTACAATTCATCTACAACAATAAACAAGGCTAATGAAATAGGATATGAACGTTACCCTCAAATAGCCCCCGTCTTTGACAATTGCCATATGGGCTTTTAAAAAGCTGCATGTAAGATAGTCCAGAGGGGCTGTCATCATGTTTGAGTTTCATTTTTAGTGTCACGAAGGCAGGCCGCAGCCAATTAGTCCAGCGGTCATCAGTAGAACGGGAGGAGAGATACGGTATGTCGGCTGACCTTGGGAGCGTATGTGTGTGTGTACAGAGACACGGGCAGTGGAGCTTAAAGGCATTTTCCTCACTTCACCATGTGGCCTAAATCAGAAAAAATAGGACTATGGGGCATGAAAAATGGACTACTTCTGCCTCCTACAGGCAGAGAGTATATTCCCATCCATTCCATTCTCAAGACCCACGACCACAGCACATGGATCATGATCTGGCATGCTCCAGTGTTACTCAGCTACACAAAGGCGCAGCTCATACCACCAGTGCAACCGCTCAAGGCTAAATGGTGCATACACGGACCCCCTGAACACGCCTGATGTGATTTGAACTTTGATTACCAAGGACACGCACAGATTTTTCAATGTCACTGCAATAGTGTGTAAGTTGCAGAGAGAGAGAGAGAGAGAGAGAGACTGTTCCTGACTTTCAAAACTAGGCTGCTCCTGATCAGGAAATTGCACAGTGGAACACGCACAGCCTCTTTATTTCACACCCTCTGTAATGAGCTTATGAATTATGAGTATTTCGGGGGAAATAATGGATTTGTATGCTGAACGAGCAGCCGCAGTGGCAGGCACTATAAAGTTAAAAAACGACTTGCTCAGTTACAGTCGGCCATTATGGAAATGTCAGGTCATTTCTTCTGCCTCTGATGTAAGGGTTCTAAACTGCACTTTGTTAAACGCAATCCATTTGCCGTGTGGACATACAGTAATTATAATCATAACAAAATAGCCAGGAAATTGAATTCCATTACAGAACGCCTTTATTGTATCTCATTTCTGCCCTTCCTCAGTCAATGTGAGGAAACCATAACATGATTTGCGATTTAAAAAGGTCCACATCAGTTATCACAGTACTCACAACCCCTGAAAGAATGAAATGTCGTGGTTGTAGAAGGAAATTGTACAAAATACACCACATAATAAAATACATTTAATAGAATGTATTATTTTTTCACTAAGCATGTTTGTTTCACTCTCAAACAACAGGGGTTGTGCATTTTGATGAAGCTATTCCAGTATAACAAAGCCCCCTGCCTAGATGAACACTGCTGGAATATTACTCTTCATCTAGCTAAGCATTACATTTTGATATGAAGGCACTATTTCAGCACATCTAAAAAGGTTGATACATTTAGATTCTAATATTATTATCTAGACTGTGCTAAAATCGTAACAGTCTGACCAATGGACTATTGTCATTATTCATACAAACTCATAATTCACTGATATTAATGTTACACAACAAATACGGGTTTTCAAAATGTAGACAATGAGTTTGAAATGAAATATTTAAAGAATAATAATGATAATGATTATCCAATAATAATTATTTGTTGATGTTTTAAAGTGGCTAAGCTAGTGGTTCTTAACCTTGTTGGATGTGCTGAACCCCACCAGTTTCATATGCGCCTTCACCGAACCCACCGAAGGGGGGCGTGTCATCACGAATCGTATGAGTCGGGTGTGTCTTATCTTCCACCGATCCCCTAAGACTGACTCACCGAACCCCTGGGGTTCGATCGAACCCAGGTTAAGAACCACTGGGCTAAGCTATAGAGAGAAACGTCATTAAAAATCAGCACATTAGTGTGCCAATGCTGACAATGTGACTAAATGCACACATGTGAACATGGACTGTGCAGAATTATAAATCATAAGACATTCAGTTTATGAGCTATTGTTTATAGGAGGAAAAACATTGATGATATTTGATTGCACAGCATGCTGTAATAACATTCCTTTTAAGAGCTTGAGTGCTTGGCAGCTACTATTGAGTGCTCAGTCTCTCTCCATACAACATGTGGGGTTTCAAACTGTGTACAATTGCTGTATCATTGAGCATAATGATGGGAAAGTAACTATACAGATGTACAATTCATGTCTTTCATAATCACCACAGTAAAAATAGGATCATTTGAAAACTATTGAGCCTCCATTCTCCTATGCCAAATCATATTTGTACTATTACAATAATGACTGTCTGCACTGTCATGTCAGCTTTCAGAAGAAGTGAGGAGATGTCTGTGAATATGTACTTAAAATTGAGCACTATATCAGCCATTAGTGTACTACAGTGAATATTTTTTAATTTAAGTCCTCTATATGAAAGCTTGCTATAATAACACATTGTAAGTTAAACTTTTACAATCTGAGTCTCCAAAACAGACAGTAACAGTAACTAAAATAGGTGGCAGGTCGAAACATGTCGAACAGGTCGAAAAAAGGCAGCCTGTGGTTATATTAATTTGAACACTAGAATTAAATTCTAAATGCAAAAATATATATAGAAACAACCTAACCTTACATCAATATTTGTACTTTTATTGAGGTAAGGAACGCATGCAGTTAAATGTGCAACAAAAAACCTTCATTCCCTTGAATATATTATCATCATCAGTGATACATTGCAACAAAATGAACATTACCTAAAAAGTTGACATTGCCAATACAAAAATCATCTATTTTATATTCAGCATGCAACACAATGACACAGTTCTGTGAATCTTTGTAAAAGAATAAAATCTGATTTGGAGCATTATGCCAGCATTAGAAAGCATTTAACATCAAGCTGTATTACCAGCTATAGGATATGATCAAAGTACTTCTATTGCATTCGGTCTTTCAGATGAGTCAGATGGTGTTAGTGTATACAAACTTTTAAGAACCAGCATCAAACGCCAAACAAGTTCAAATGAGGTACTGCCCTTGCCAACAAGCATTATTTAGATGAGAAACTTACCAAGCTCTCCTCTCATCAATAGATGGTTGTTCTCTCAGTAATAACAGGAGCTGACAGCTAATCCCAGGAACAACTAACAGGAATGAACTAGACCACACTCTAGTCTAATTACTTCTGCTTTTTCTAAAGCTACAGTGGGATCCAAAAGTTTGAGTCCATTACCAAGTTCCATTTGTTGTCTTTCACTGAAAACTAATGAAAATCTCTAAATATTTTGTTTGCACAAAATGTTCTCAAAATTAAAGGAAATCATTTACAATTAGGTCATTTAGCAGACGCTTTTAAGTGACTGTGTGTAGCCTACTATTATTTAGAAGCAGGTATAGTGGTTAAACATCTGCCGTGGTGTGTCCAGGCAGAGTGTTAGAACAGAACAGAGCCAAAATCTAATTACACTAACAGTATGAGCATACTGGCTGTTGATCAGAGGACCTTCCATCTTTGCTTTGATGAACCGGCAAATAAAGACTAGTTAAATTAGAACAGTCTATAGCTGTAACATTAAACAATGCAGAACGTGTACACAACTAATATAATGTTAGCTACAACATTCACCAGACAGATCTTTAGATAGCAGTAACGTTAGCTAAGGTTATCATTTATTAGTTTAAGCAACCAAACATAAGTAACACAAGTTCTGCCTCTGACCAGGGAGATAGTCGTATCATCTTCAGGATTTTGGGGTGGCCAATCAAATCTCCCTCTCGACACACCACTTGACATCTGAGCATGTTCAGGATCAAACTCAGGACCTTTCAGGTGGGAGTCCACTACCCTTACCACAAGGTATAATTTCCCTTTTACATTCAGTATAGTGTTATATTAAAGCTATGCATGTTAAGTTAGACCTCCATTGACCAAAGCACTGGTATTAGAACTGGCCCTCAGATAACTTTTTGTTAATCTTA
This sequence comes from Percopsis transmontana, assembly GCA_025447815.1. NCBI lineage: Eukaryota > Metazoa > Chordata > Actinopteri > Percopsiformes > Percopsidae > Percopsis > Percopsis transmontana. Next base: position 27,113 of record JAOEHI010016559.1, read on the forward strand.
ACAAGAGACAAAATACAGATACTTTATGTCATCGGAGTGAAGATTTTGTGAGGGGAGGTTGTACAACAGTTCTCATGAATGACATGTTGTGATAAGTGACATACCCTACTGTATGTGATAATAGCTATTGAAGCGGTCTCACACAAGATAAAGCTTCTCTGATATATCTGATTGATAGGACATATGATACAATGTGTCAGTTAAGTAGTCCAAAGACTGAAAGACCTATACCAGCTTTGTAATGCATCCAGAAGAAAGTGATTTTTCAATCTGTTTTTAGTTGAGTGTGTGACAATATCTAGGCTTCTAGCTGGGAGGTGCCTCTTGCTTCTAAAATGAATAGCCTATAGAACAGCAGAGCATAATTTTCAACCTATAGGCTACTTGGACCACACCCGGACTGAAACGAGCAGAGCAGCGCCTACAGATATTACAAGGACATTTAGATAACAGTCTTAGACATAGGCCTATGTGAAATAGTCTCACAATGTCTCGACATTGGTGATATAAAATGCGTGTAAAGTATAATCCGAATGAACATGAACTTTGTTCACAAAGAAGGCGTCACTAAGAGTTCGTCTGGCGATGCTTTATAATAGTTGGGCCATGTGGAAATGTATGGGAGTCTATCTTCTCGTGATCTCTGGGGGTCACGCACACCTACTTAGAAAAAGTCAAGCAGCGTGTCCGCAGTTCTGCGATGGTTCCAGCTGTCCGGGTCCGCCACAATCCTGTTATTACGGGCAGGTGAAGGACCACTGCGACTGCTGCTTTGTGTGTGCGTCCGGAGAGGGCGACCTCTGCGGGAAAAGAAGCGGCGGAGTTTGTGGCGGAGGGATGGTGTGCGATCATGCTGCCGAGGGAAATGGCAGCGGCGAGGTTGGGGGTTTGTGCACGTGCGCCTCGTCCGGCGCGGTGTGTGGGAGCGACGGGAGGACTTACCCAAGCATCTGCCGCTTGAAAGCCGAGAATAACTGGGCAGAGCTCAATGGGACTCCGTCGATCATTCTGGTCCAAAGGAGCCGGTGCGATTCCGGTAAGTTGTCTCAGAGTTTTGGACCAGAAGTTCATTCAATCAGTCTAGGGTCCACATTTTATACAGAACAGAAACCAGTGGTTTTCAAAGCATCCAAACGCATGATTTTGCTTGTTATGTTATGAAATGAAAAAAGTTATTAGTTAGTAGGCCTAGGCTGAAAAACAATGACTGGAAATTCTTTTGGGACGCCTTTCTAAACACTCAAGGACATCTTACATTGCAAATACATAGATTTAAAAGAGTTGGCTGAGAAAAAGCAAACTGATAAACATACTATAGTAATAAACATTTTATCTGAGAACTAAATACAAAATAAACAAAATAAAATAAAACAGTGGAAGAAAGGGTCAAACGTCATAGGCCACCTTGAAGAGGTGGGTTTTGAGGAGCTTAGCAAACGAGGTGACCGTGGTGGCATGTCGAATGAGTAGTGGAAGTGTGTTCCAGAGTCTGGGGGCAGAGCAGCTGAAGGCCTGAGCCCCCATGGTGGAGAGGTGACATGAGGCCATTTGGATTTGTATCTAATTGTTATATTTTTTAAGTAATTGCATTTTTTTGTATCAGTACCACACTTTTCCATACGTAGGGTCAAAAAAAAAGGACCCCAGCTGTCAGGTATACATTTACTGTCGATCTACACATCTAATGCCAGCAGTCTCACCACACTGAAGGTTTACACAGTAACATACATGTAAGTATTATCATCATTTTTATACCTCATAATATATGTGCTGTTATAAAATATGAACTTATTTTCCACATCCAGGAATTTTGTGTGATAGTGTTGTGTTATCATCATCAAATTACTACTTTGTAGTTAGCTACACTAGCAAACTAAGCTAACTAAGATAACACTAGCAAGGTGGCCTGACAACTCCGGACAATAGTCTAGGTTATAGAAATGCAGGGTGTTATGACCCTGGGGACATATGTTGTGATTTTTCTGTATCAGCTGTTCCTTGCACAGGTGATGGAGAACAGCTGGAGACACCGGATTGGTCCAGCCGGGCTGATTGCTTCCTTTGGATTGGTCGTCTCGAGGACGGTAGCCATTTTAAGCCCAATCGTCCAAGAACCCAGCGCGCTTCACTCTGCCACTCCTGGTGCTGGTCTAAGTTCGTATGATTGTAAAGCTGTGAGTTTTGGACGCTTTGATGTGATTTGTTTGCCTTGTTGGACTCTAAGAAAATAACTTGTTTTGCTGTACTGCTAGTAGCAATTAGTAGGAGGGAGAAGCCCTTTTTGTTTGGTCCCTTTTTTCTCCTGTTTTTATGTTAGAAGCGTAGTTTAGAGCTTTGTCTTTACTTTACATTTTGTTTTAGTTTAAAGGTCCAGTGTGTAATATTTCAGAGGATCTAATGACATAAATGCAATATAAGATCCATAACTATGTTGTCAGCGGTGTACAAAGACCTCATATAATAAACCATAATATTGTTATTACCTTTGAATGAGCCATTTCTATCTCCATTGAGGG
>JAOEHI010016570.1:0-29625 GCA_025447815.1 Percopsis transmontana
CTCTCTCTCTCTCTCTCTCTCTCTCTCTCTCTCTCTCTCTCTCTCTCTCTCTCTCTCTCTCTCTCTCTCTCTGTCCGGATCTGAATGAAAGCACCCTTCGAACCCTGCCTAATGTCAACCTTTGTACTACACTGGAATAATTGTATCTATTACCAGAAGAACTGTCCCGCTTTAGAAAAGAGACCGTTTAACCTTTAGACAGTTCCTCAGAACAATGCTATCTGCGTTGGCTTCTATAATAATTGCCATTTGAACAATACAAAGACAGGGAAAGTAGAAAGGTGCACTCTTTTAGATTTAACTGTGACATAAGTTACATTACAATATTTAAGTGGCTGTACAGCACAGACGGGTGTGTGTGCAGGCTGAAAACGGTACAGCAAATGAAGATCTAGGTGTAAAACAAACTCAAGAGTCAGTTTTTTGGTTTTAGGAGATCAGACAAGCAACAAAGCACTGTCAACGTGCGCTTTAAAAAGATTGACTCTAGTACTGCGAGTAGCAGCAGTACTATGAATCAGGTTTGACGCATCCGCCAAGTTTGGCGGATGCGTCAAACTTGAATGGACACTCTCACTAACACTAGTTCCACCTGCAACGTAAGGAGTGTGAAGCGGGGACACATTTTCGCTGCTGTTAAGTGACATAGTTCCTATTATTACAATTACAATTAGGTCATTTAGCAGACGCTTTTATTACATGGAGCAGATAGGGGTTAGGCATCTTGCTCAAGGATGCTTAAAGGTAAGCCAACTCTGGGGCTTGAACCCACGACCTTCCGGCTGGGAGTCCAGCACCTAGACCACTAGACTAGACTAAACACTAGTCTATTATCACTGTGGTGTAGGCTTTGCCCAAGCGCCTTCTAAAAACCGTTCTTAGAAATCCAAAATACATTTTGCCCGGACTAGGAAGCACCACCCAAGTTACATGTTGAGGTTCAGGCACAGCTTACTGAGAAGTTAGCCACGATCACTCACTACTTCTTCTACAAGTACTACACATCTGTGGTCGAGCAGAGCATACCAGTATCTCAGGCTAATGATACATTACACAAGAGGATTGGGTGTTGACAACGTTCCAGAAGACCACACCTTTAATATCTTCACAGTAGGGCAGCAATATACACTTTGATCTTGGAAACTGAGAGAGGAGTAAGTGTGCTACACTACTGACAGCGGTAGTAATGTGGTCAAGTGGCTCTAAACAAACTGACCAGGCTCCAGTGTTTTGGGCTTTGCCTTCGCCTAGCCATTGGGGAGTCGTATGTCTATACTTTTATTTTATTTGACTCCCCTGTTTTTTCTGTTGTTTGATTTGGTGTTTGTACCTTCCTTGCAGAATGGGTTTCATAGTTTACCTACCATAAAATAGTTTGATATTGTACTGTTTTATATTGTGCTGTTTATTGACTGCAGTTTAAATTCGTACAATTACAATAAATTTTCTTTCAATTGAGAAAGCCGAGAAGCCAAGCCGGTGTAAGTGTGTGTGTGTGTGTGTGTGTGTGTGTGTGTGTGTGTGTGTGTGTGTGTTAGAGAAACAGTTGACAAATACCAAAATATTTATTTTCAATTTATGTAATCCCATAGAGCCACATAATTGTGTTCCGCTTCTCATATAGCCGGAAGAGGAGAAGAGAGCTGGCCACAGCCTAGTCAGACCTCAACTTACCTACCCGCTCATCTTGGAGCGGGTGGGTAGCTGGTCTATCAACAGCACTGAGCTAATCCAGGTCCATGTCTGCCTGGGAGTCCATCCGCAAAACTCTAAGCCCCTTCCAAGAGTTCACAGATGCACTTTCTGGTCTGACACAGCACTGTCCACGCCTGCTGCTGGCCAAGAGGCTGTACCTCGATCACCAGTGTCCAAGAAGGGGACACTGGTGAGCTAGCTTGTTACTTAGCCAGTGTGAAATTCATTGGACACCGGGCAATTTAGTTTATCTTTTCTTTTTATGCACTTAGTCAATGAGCCAAAGTGCCATAATTAATTTCCTTATTTTTACATCAGGGTTTTGCATTGTTTTCAATATGTGTTGCATGTTTCATTAACTTAACAGGATTCAAGTTTTTGTTTTAGCACTCCCTCATTTGTACTGACAGCTCTTAAAATAAGTCTTGTGTACATGCTGTTTACATTATTGCACACAATAAAGGCTGTTTTTTTCAGCCTTTAAAGTCGTGTTTGTCATAAAAATGGAATTCATTTATGTTATTTCATAAGAACACCGCTATATCAAGATATATGTTGTTTATAAAACGCAACATCAAGATCAATATGTTATAGCCATGTCGCCCAGCCCAAGTGTGTTAGCTGGAAACAAATTACACGGAACATTAGCAAACCACTAGCGTGTAAGCTGCCTCTTGTAGGCTGTATAACTTTGAATGAGAACTTGACCTAAGCCTTATCTACAGTCCACACATGCACACACACACACTGACGCATACATGGACTACTCTTCTCTTGGCTCAACCCTCTTCAAACCTTTCTAGCATTTATGCGCGTGTGTTCGCGTGGAAGAGCACAAAGTCTGTCAGCTGTGCACCTTCTCTCCTCCTCCAGTAGTCTTTGTGTTGAGAGTGTTTGTTGAGAAGTGTTGAGCAGCATAGTTAGTATGACAGCCGAGTTAAAGTGAACACACACACACACACACACACACACACACGCTCCTCCACCCCTAAGAAAGGAACGGGGAGAGGAGCAGAGCAGAGCGGGCATGCCTGTGGCTGATACAGGGTTGTGTTTGAGTTCAGGTCTCGAGCGACATCATCAGCTTTCACCTCTCCTCTGACCTCATTTTATATCAAACGTTCTCCGCTCTCTTCCTTGCGTCTGTCCGTCTTTCTTCCCGTTTATCTTCTCCTGCCAATAGCGTAGAGCGTACTATAACTACAAGAAGCAGTAATTGGGGTTATCTCTGCAAAGGATTGGGTAAATGACTGGGGCTACTCAATCTACTCAAGCTTGACTTTAATGGACAGAACATCAGACACCACTAAGCATCTCCAGTTATATGGACAGAAGCAAGTTTATATCCAAGTTTATATCCCCTGCAACATACTTTTCATCACACTCTAGATATTTTATCTTGCTAGATATTATATCTTGCTAGTTATTCCTCATCCTCCTTTTCTGTAACACAAGCTTGTGTGTGTGTGTGTGTGTGTGTGTGTGTGTAGGGGAGGTGGGTGTGCAGGAGATGACATTGGTCCTTTTATATTTTGTTCAGACTTGAATCACAATTTTCACATTTGATCATTTCTCTTGTGAATGATACAAATGCATAGCCTCCAGTCATTGTCCCATCATTTATCAAGCGAAATGCTAGAGAACACAATCTGAATAGGGAGAATAATATCAAGTTTTGATAAAGGACATCTTGCTTGTGTGTTTGTGTGTGTGTGTGTGTCTGTCTGTGTGTGTGTGTCTGTTTGTGCGGGCCAAGTAGACATCTCTCGGTTTTTCAGGGAGCCAAAATTATCATTGATTTAACAAACTCACTTGCTATATTCTCTCTCTATATCCATGTATATTGGCAAACAGTTCAATCTCATCTAGCAGTTTACACTTTATGAATACCAATTGTGGCAAATAAAAATTTCCCGACATACTGAGATCTCCGCTAGAACCAAGTAAATTGCAGATGTTCCCTTGAGCGGTACTGAACCTCGTTCTGATCCAGGCCTCACTGTACACTCTGGCCTCCTTCTGTAGGTGGGGTGCAGGCTGTGCTTTTATGGTTTTGCAAGGAGGCACAATTCCTGTCAGATTATGTAAATTGGGGCAATGGGATAACCCCAGTATTCGTCCTGTTATCCTTGTTAATCTGGTTGTGTGTGAAGCACAGTATTTGTTACCCGTCAGGTCCAACAGAAGTACTGAATGTGAACACTTCTCAGCCTGACAGAGCAATAGGGCCTGGAAGTGATGATGGAAGGACAGATGGATGACGGATGAATGGGGCGTTCTTCTCAGAATCTTAGCCTGACAAGGAGTGGAATACCAAGCAGCTAGACTCTGTGTGTGTGTGTGTGTGTGTGTGTGTGTGTGTGCTGCTTTCACGTTTTCTGGTTTGAACCTGTGTATTTGTGCCCGTGTGCGTGGTTCATGTGTGCGTGTGTGTGTGTGTTCTCAGGACTGTGTATTGATCGTCGCGGGCTAATGTATTATTACAGAGCTGGAAGTGAGAGGGGTATATCAGAAGAACTGATGTACAGTACCTCACTGTCAGTCTTTCTTTTCCTCCTCTTTTGGTACCTCACGGTCCCTTTCTCCCTTTCTCCGGGCAGCTTCAGAATATCACTCTGGTGTGGCTCCAATACGTCAATCTTGTGGCCCCGTCTTGAGAACGTACATAGACCTGAAGCCTGGATGGAAGGCTGTCACACAGTGCAGCATGGATCCAGGAAGGTTCCTCTCCAAAAGCTTTCATCTTCATAATAACTATTTCCATGCAAAAACATTCAAAAGTTGGATTCACAGCGTCGATGAAAAGCATGGGGGCCGTGAGATAATTTAGGTATTTGTATAGTATTTTAATTGTATTATTATAAAGTACTAAAATTCTAATATTTAACGCTAATATTTTATTATTATTTATATTTCTAATCTTGTGTCTTTAAAGCGTGTGCTTCTCTGGGGGCGCTATTACACAATGGAGGGGGTGTCCCTTTAAAAATGTGCAGCTACATTTTCCAATGCTGTTTATGGTTATTTATACTGTGTACTATTTTGATGGTGTCATGCTATTGAAGGACAGGGGGCCTGCCGGCAATGAGAAGCCCTGGGCCACATAGTATTCTACACCCAGTATTCTACACCCAGAATTCTACACCCAGTATGTACCAAGTCTAGACCTTGTCCTGGCTCAAGATGGAAGTGAATGTGAATGAAAGCCGTTGTACCGCTCCTGCCACCATACCATACATATTCCACATATTCTACATCACTCGGTCTTGACTTGCTTCCTCCTGTTCCCCCCCCCGTGTTTTCCTCCAGCTCTCTCTGTTGTTCTCACACTATCCAGCCTTTTTCCATCATTACCATGAGCCCTGCCCGGGTTCCTCTTATCTCTCCACTCCACCGTCCATTTTTATTTTAATCTCACTCTTTCTGCACTTTTACTCCCATGCTACTATTCCCTTCTCTCTTTCTTTACTTTATTTCTCCTCCTCCTCTTCCTCTCCTGGGAGAAGCCAGCTTGATAAGCTGGTTCAGGCGGACGTGCTCTGCGCCTGCTTGCTTCCTTTCATTCGTTTCTTACCTTCCTCCTCTCCCCCTGCCTCCCTGCCTCCCTCCTGGTCCCCCAAGCCCCAAAATGCCCCCTCCCTCACAGGGACTTCCTTTTTTACAGCTTCACACACCACAGTGTTGTGTGCGCGTGCGTGCGTGCGTGTGCAAAATAACTATGAAGCTGCCCAGACCTTATATGTCAACAAAGGATCTGGACTGTCTCTGTGACGTGTGTGCGCGCATGCACGCCTGCGTGTGTGTGGATGATCCCATCAACACGTCTGGTTGTGACCTTTGTGATGCAGCCTACTTGTCATGCTTTTCCAGCCTTGAGACCTGACCCTGCTCTCTCTCTCTCTCTCTCTTTCTCTCTGCCATCCCCTGTCTCCCTCCTTGCGTCCGGTTCTCTCCGTGAAGATGCGGCGGGGTAGGAGGGATTAGTTGGACTGCTCATCTTCTGTAGACTTTTCTCATTACTCTTATTGTAGTTCATAAAATACGGCAGCACAACAATTCAACTCAACATACATGAGTTATGAAATGGATTTCTACCTGACCCTGACAATTTCACTATGTTGATATTTAATAACAATACCAGTATTAAAACTACTACTACTACAAATAATAATAATATTAATAATAATAATAATAGAAGTATTTTTGGGGGTGGCGGTGGGTGGTGGCAAAGCAGTCCAACTTGTGCTTGGGGGAGGGACAGTATAGTTGTCATGTTTCAGATTAAAGAATGTAAATCTAGTGAAATTGCATTAGGTGGTACATTAGCTGCTTCATCGTGTGGCTGCTTTCCCTGGCCCTGCCTCCATTTTCCCAAATGGAAACTTATATCATAATTGGTTGCTTCACACTCCATTCACATCTGCTCAAGCCTCTCTGCTACACTGCATGAAAAGGAAGTCATTCTATTTATGATTTATGTTTTACAGTAATAGCACAAATGGTGTGATTGCCTTTTATTCACATTTCGTAAAATAGTCTTCCACTTATCTAATAAACGCATGAAAGTTTCAGTTTTTCTTTTCCTTGAAGAAAGACCTTGTGACCTAAATTTACAGACTTAAGAGGGTTATACAAAACAATTTAAAATGAACACAATGCACAGGCAAACAAATAAGCATGTACAGTAAAAATGAAATGACAGGACTAAGGGAACGAGAAAATAATGTATTTTACACAATGGAAAGCAGGAGTAATAGGACATTTGCCTCCGGCCACCAAGACTAGAATGTACCGCACATTATATATTTACTTACTTTTTAATTTACAATTTACTTCTGTTTATGATATGTAGGCATAGAAACTGAATGTAAAGTATAAAGAGGAGAAGCCACAATTTCATGGTGGCCACTGGCCTATTGATTTCTTTTCTCTCCAGTGCCCAGTTGAGGTGTCAGACAGATTGATTGGGATTGTGTGTGCGTGCGTGCGTGTACATGCATGTGTGCGAGTAACTGCGGATCCAAAAGTATTATCATTTCTTGCTGAATGAAAAGTGCAATTTTAGCACTTGTTGTCCCATTTGGCCCTGTGGAAACAAAACGACACAAACAATCGATGCTGAATCAAACCTACATACTGTACAGAATAAAAACACAGATCGACAACTACCTCCACAAATGAGACACGTCTTCGTTGTAACCCTTTATTAACGTAGTCATAATTGTATTTACTCGACAAGGATGAACTGGTATTAAATTCTTTGTTTAGAAATGAGATCATTATTTAAGGAAAACACAACATTCTCAAACAAAAGAAAAACCATGGCAATGAGATAACAATTATATGGACAATTATATGGATAAGAATTGCAAGATTGACACTGAGTGCTCCGCAGAGACGCAGCCGCAGGGCAGAAGAGGTCAAAGGGCCATGGGGTGGCGCTAAGGGTAATCCATTTCACAGTTCTGTCACTGTTGATGTAGACATCCTCCTGTCCAAAGCAGCCATCAGGGTCAAAACAAAAGCTTGTGCATGAACATGGGACATCCAAACAATTGTTCCAATCGCCTTTCTGTCATGGCAGAGAAAGCAACCAGTGGTCCAGAGAGGAGTAGTACAAACCAGAGCACGGTTTTAGATGGACATGTGAGAAAGATACAGGCTACTTGTATAAACGTTTGCAAACTTCTTCAAAGTCTTCGGTTGTAAAGAGTAATAGAACTTGAAGTACAATGTTTACTCAAATGCTTTATACAGAATTATGTCCAAGTTTTTGTCAAACCCTTTTTTTCCTCAACGTACGGTTTACATTCCAGTGGTCATGATAAGTGATGTGCATTTGAGGTGGCAGTTGGAAAAGTTGCTCTCTCCATTGTATTTGAAATATTTAAATTTGATGAAAAAATATAAACTTTTGATCCAAAGTTATTTTAATTGTCCTTGGTCCTAGTTGAAACTTTAACAGCGAGTTTAGTTCTCCTTGCCTCCAAACACAGCAGACTTTTCCCGGCATTGCACTCACTGGGCTCTCAGACCTAGATTCACCTTTTAGCAAGAAGGGTTCTGCTTTTGTGAGAGGACCATCTACAACTGCTTTTAGATCAGAAAGCCTTTTCAATCCCAGGGACCAAATTGAAATGCTATGCTATCGAGGTGGTCCACTGTTTCACAAGATCAACTAACCAGTTGAATCAAATCTTTTGAAGAGATTTAAATAGAATGAAATTGTTCTCCCTTATTGGTTTCAAGGTTCAAGAACTTACTAATAGAAATGGCAGCTGTTGTTTCCGCAATATAGACCCAGTGTTGAGTTATACAGTACATTAATACATGAAGATATACTGTATCTCTATCATTTAAGCTTTGACAAATGGGAATAAATACACCCACCTGAAATGCTGACATGTAGAAGCCTGAAAGCCTGAATTTAACACCTAAAGAATGAAGTAGCCAATTCATGTAATGTCTTGAATGGAATTGAATTAGGAGCAATAAGGAACACCTGTAGTGCAGTCAAAGTGTCACCACAGGTGATAGTATTGATTATAAAATAAACAGTTTGCTCAACATACTGGCATGGCCAGTTATTTAGCTATGTTTAGACTGCCTGGCTGTACTCAAAAGGGTATACTGTATAAGTGAGTGTTTGATATGCAATTAAAATGGATTTTGCCTTTAGACCTTCCAATCAAACCTGCCTGTCTACATCACAGGGGGCTATGGTTGAAGTTCTTTGTGTCCATACCCTCCCGATATAAACACACAGTTAATTAAATGCCAGCTATGTGGCGTGGCCTCTCACTGGCCTTCTCATTAACCTTCCCCATTCGATATGTCAGGCACAGTAACCTTTTCACCGCTCTGCCACCGTCTCTAGGCGCTGTTTACTGAAGTGAATAAAACAGGCCACTTCTCCGCCTTAACACTGTTATTATTTCTTTGTTGTTTGTACGGTCTGAGTGTGTAATTTAGTCCTGCACGGAATATTTAAGTAGTTGATTATTTACATCAAGCCCTCTAGCACAGCTCACCTGATTAAAGCACATTAGCTCACTTTTGTCGCGCCATGTCAGCCGGTTGCAATACTCATGAGCATATGCATGAAACCCATGTATTAGAACAATGCTTTGTTATTCCAGTTGACTGAGCAATCTTTCTTAAGATATTTTAATTATACGTGTCCTTGATATTTTCACTCTGCCTCAGTGGACTCATACCATTAATGTTATAATCCAGTGCTATTAGGAACACCTCATGATGTGATCATTCAAATGCAACTGCAGGTTCTATCTGATCAAATGAACAAATAATTTTACTCATAAACATTCTCCCTACTCAAGGGTACAAAAACACCTTTTATCCAAACAGAATCTCATCTTGCTTTGTTATTATTATTGGAAAAGGCCTAGGTTTTGCCTCAAGGAGATCCTGATAACACTTTTGCCACATTCTGATCCTGCTGTTTGTCCATAGGCTGGTGGCTCTGTGTGAAAGGTCTGCCCTTGCCCAAGGACACAGAGCGCTCCTGACTATTAGTCTTCCAGCTTCCTGATCAATACTGTGCCATTTCACCCCCGTACAGCCACGGAACGGCCCACTCCACAGGGGCAGGCCAACACTGTGGCCTGCCACCCCCCGCAACAAGGGAGAGATCTGTCACAGACCTCTTCGTCCTGAAACATGAAGTCACCGGTAGCGGAAAGAACAACGCTGCCATTTATAAAGTGTCGCCTGTCCCCTCCTCCGTCCCCGCTGGGAGTCGGGGCAAGACGTGGGGAAGGTGAAAGGTTAGGCCCCCTGAGGGATCTGAGAAACGGGATGGAACAGTCTGTGTCTGGCGGCTCGTTCATCATGTGCTAGCGTGTAAAACGTGGTGATTAGGAATTAGTTCAACTTCAGCCAACTGTGTTACTCCAGAAGTTTAAAATGACTTTACGGCAACAGTTGAGGGACAACCGGTATAAAAGGGAGCTTTAAATCAAAGTACGAGTATTATTCTGTTTCTAAGAATAGTTTCTAAACGTATAGATGAGCTAACCCCAATGCAGCACTGACTTCCTCCTGGGACATCTGTGGGAACACTGGGTCGACAGCATTCAAATCTCTTCAGCCTACATACAGTACATGCTTAGTTTGACTCTTCTCTAAGTGTGATGCTTTGGCTTTATCCATCTCTGGGGCAACGTGTCCTGTTTCAACCTCATTCTGCCGGCCCCTTTGGAGAGACACACACGTGGTGATTTGGCAAGGCTAAGTCCTTCATAATAGATGAACTCACTGGAATCACTGTGCATGTCCGCTCACAGCACGTGGCGACGATGGTTACTTAAGACGTTGTAATCCAAGAATGTCTTACTGCCTTCTTTTCACTGCTACAGTGTTGAGCAAACTGCATACCAGGGCAAAGACTCTTGTATTAAACAGATGTTTGTTTCTATTTGTTTTTTTCATGTCTCACCTGTGAACCTGCTTCCTTCTTCCGAATGACGTACACTTGGGAACACAAAAGGTAAAATAAACTTCTCCCACCATTCGAATTATCATTTTGGAATAGTTCACAGGCTGATGTACAGTAATTGCAATTAGGTCATTTAGCAGACTTTTCCAAAGCGCCTTACAATTATATGCTACTACTACATGGAGCAGATAGGGTTTAGGCATCTTGCTCAAGGATGCTTACAGGTAGGCCAACTATGGGACTCAGTATAAATATTCCTCAAAACATAGCTCAGTCTGCATCATGCAATCTTATGAGTGACTCATACGTGCATAGCCATTACACTCATGGATTCATGTTCTTGTAGTGGTGAAAGCGAGTATCCCAGGTTCAAATAGAGATCGCTGTTGCATTGTAACAAGCCCTGCCTTCTGTACCTATCTCTCACAGACACTCACACACAATATTGTGTAAAAACACAACATATAGAACAAAATACACACTGGTCACCACAGATGTCTCCTTTAGATCAAGAGGTTTAGCTCAGCCAAAGTGTTTTTAAACGGGATGTGTCACATCTGTTAGGCTTGCGCTTTTGACCCAAAACTCAGAGGCACCACACATGGACTCGGGATAAGAACAAAAAGGACTTTAATCGTCACCATACAAGACAAAATAATACTATGGCAGCTCAGACTGGTTATATGACTGGGTCCAGGTCCGGGGAGGTGACAGTGCTCTTCTCCCAGGCTAACCGGGAAATCCCAACCAGTAGATGCCGTCAAACGAGACAAGGAGAGGTTGGCGCAGCAAGCAAAAAGATTGTCAAATTGTATTAGTAGAAGGTCAATATAACAAATGGTTTCTTGCGCAGTAGCTAACACCAAATCACAACAATCTAGCCTTCCCTTTTCTTCTTTTTAGTCACTGGACGTGGCAGTTATGCAATATTTTATACCAATATTGCCAAGTCAGTTCATATTAAGCACAATATATCTACTTCAGCAAAGAAAAAATACCACATAACTGATTGTATCTTTAAAAATGAATTACTCTCTCTCTCTTTCTCATTAATTTTAACAATTAATAGCTGAGCAGACAATGTTTTCCCAGCGGGAGGGGGTGTGGGTATATACTTCTTCATTAAAGAGGAATGCAAAAGTCCTTTCCTTGTGCTCCTGGGAGCATACCTTACTTTCATTTATTCATATATGTGTGGCTCTGCTGACTCATAATTTGCACCCCGCTCAGATTTATGACTTGTTGGGCCCGTTGAGTAAATCATCACTCCAGCTCTCTCTTTCGCCATTATTAATGCCCAAATTGCGTAGCTTACTTACATTGGTCCCCATTTCTCAGTCTGCACTCCCGTTGTGTTACACATCTAACGCTCCAAATGGAAAGTAGGTGTGTATGGATGGCGGACTGTGTGTGTGTGAAGGCATGCGTGGGGTAGGGGCGATTAATATGCCTGTGTGTCTCCCTTATTGGTATTCTTAGGTGGGCTAGTTGCACGTGTGGACCAACATGCAGCCGGGTGTGCTCTACACCCTCCATGCTGCAGTGAGCTTGCTGGTGGGTCACATGAGCGGATTCAGGCTTAGAGAAGGCCCATGCACCCCATCTAGTTACAGAGCTGTTCATTTAGATAAGCGGAGCAGCTTAGCCTGGACATGGAATGTGTGCGTATGTGTGTGCGGCGGGGAGGGGGTTCGGAAGGGGGACTGTGTTTGGGTAAAAAGCCCGTGGATATGTCAGCAGCCCTAGGGCTGCTGGGCCCTCGATTTACCCACAATCCCAGGGGGGCTTTAGTGGGGAAACGGGGGACTAATCCTGTTTGTAAAAAGTCACAGGTAGACAGATTAAGGGCTGTTGTGTTGTCAGCCTCTGCATAGACAACAATGTTGGCATCTGTGTGTGTGTGTGTGTGTGTGTGTGTGTGTGTGTGTGTGTGTGTGTGTGAAAATGCCTGTGGGATTAGGAGGAATGTTGGAGTTGACAGTGGTATACACACACACACGCATACACGCACACACAGGTTTGTTGGCTCCTGCATTACACACTCATTTATTCATTTAGCGTGTGATAAAACGTGAGAACAGAGAGTATCCAAGGTACAAATAGTCTCTCTTGTGTTCTCCTGTGGCCCATCAACAGAAACCCCCTCATTCACCTTCAAGTGCTCTGGGCTGTCCTCTGAGGCAGAACACACAGCACAACAAAGCCAGGTTTACAGTAAAGGAAGTTGTGAAGACATTCGGCTTATAGGATTTACTGACTGTTCAGCTGTCTAGCGAGGTCAAGAATAGACTATTGGTAGATTGTTATTTTTTTTTAACGATTGCATGTCACTGGTCTAGACATGATGCAAAGGTTTTTATCTTACGTTAAGCCACAAGGCCGTGTGGGACAAAGCAACCTAGCCTCATCGCATTGGAGATTAAAGGAATGGTGTGGGAGGTCGTACACAGTTTGTGGCAGGACATTTCCACATGTGGTGTAAACATGCGTCATACCTGAACAGAATTAGCGTGCGATAGGATGAAATACTCGATTGCACATTGGCATAGAAGGGTGAGATAGATATTTAATTAAACCCCAAAGAGTATTTAAAGTGCCATCTCTAAGGTGAGCTAATATAAAGCATAATTAATGTGTGCCACACAATCACTGTCCACACGGTGGTTGCTTGGGTTATCCGTGCGTTGCACGGCTTTATTCGGGTGCGTAGCACACACACACATACACACACACAGGTCTTACACTGCCTGTCCACATACAATCATCCACCACGGTCTTTAAGCAATAGACACGGTGCAGCCGCCGTCTCCCTTCGTCTGCCGCTCGGGAGTCTCTCCCCAGCTGTGCTCACTCACACCTTAATTAATGGAAGACAGGTGATTATAAAATGCCCACACCTGTCCCCCAGCCCCGTGAACCACACCTCCACACGTTCCCTCCCACACGCATCAGAGCTAAACCACGCCCCATCTCCCACATAATGCAACACAGGTCATAAAAGTGTTGACAAGTCCACATGCCACACTGTACAAATGAGATAATGTGTAGATCCTTTACGAAGCCTTATGTTCTTGTTCCCGCTAACAGCAGCAGTAATACCACAGGCGTATGAACAGTCCTCTTACTGCGGGGCTTGGTGCCGCGCATCATAAAGACGATGCATCCTCCAGGGGCTTTTGTCCACCAGGCTGCGTGTTCTGTGCCTCGCTCCCACTCAATCAAATATCAGCTTGGGCTGGTGTGTGTGTGTGTGTGTGTGTGTGTGTGTGTGTGTGTGTGTGTGTGTGTGTGTGTGTGTGTGTGTGTGTGTGTGTGTACTTACACGGCTGCAAGTGCATGCCTCATGGTGCTAGCGTAATCCTACAGATGTCTCATTTTGTTTTTACGCCTCTCTCTCTCTCTTTCTTTCTCTCGCTCTCTCTCTCTCTCTCTCTCTCTCTCTCTCTCTCTCTTCCTGTCGCACCCTCCCTCTTCACTCTCTCTCACACATACGCACACAATCACACATACAGATTTGTGAGCGCGTGCACGTTTTGGGCATGTAACATTGCCTGTTTCTTTCCCTCCTACACCCAAAGCTGCAAATCTGCAAATCTGGCTTCAGCTCAGTGTCTCATTCCGTCTGTGGTTCATATTACTTTCTTCTGTAGAGTGGCTTTGTTTCCTCCCTACGTTTCACAAACAACAGTTTTATTCATTTTGCTTCTGTGGTCTTCATATACCCACACCTAACACAGAGCCAGGCTTGAAGCACTGGCTCAGCAAGCTAATGTCTGGAACATTCGAAAGATACCAATCCCATTTCTGTCTTCTGTCAGTAAATACGACCCCCCCATCTCCTTTCATCTCCCTCCAATGTTCTTTTCCCATTAATTCCAACAGATAGGTGCTACTTTAATATTATTACCATAAAATCCCTGCACCCCGTTGATGATAGAAGTCTGAACTATCCTCTAACACTCATCTTCTTCAAGGAGACACACATTCTGTCTCAATCTCCTTCTTTTTTTTGGTGTCTGGATTTCCCGCCTATTCGCAAGTGTCAATAAGATAATTAATGACAGAGAGCAAGATATATGGAATGTTCTAGCTGTCTCTGGTGCCAGGTCAAGGCAGACAGTTCTATATTCCTCACTTATTAATTTAACTTCATGAGTGAGTCAGCATTGTGCTGTGAAAATGACTGGAGATTAGCACTGATTAAAGAGGGAAATCAGTTAACATAAGCCCATCCCTCCCTTACTTCTATTCCAACATCCCTCCTAATTAAATGCAGCCATGTGGAGGGGCTTGTCAAGGCTGACTCTCTCCTGGGCCTCCCCTTCGCTGGTGAAGCCTCCATATCAAATATGTAAACTACTTTGGATAGAGGACAGATTTATTTATTTCCCTGTAGTTGACTGATGAGGCTACATAAAAGTTGGAGCACAGCAATTATTTTTGACGTTAACAGTGCCGTGTAATTGTTTTTTATTTATTCTTTTTTCTGCCTATCAAGCGAAGTAGGGTGAACAGAAGACTGCCAACTGATGTAAATCCTTCTTGTCTTCAGTGTTTTGCAATGTTTCAAAAATGAATATTGAGAGGTTATTACACAAGTTTAATACAGATTTCCCGATTTTTTTTTCTTCCTTGAGTGGAGAAATAACATTTACAAAGACTAGTTGGTCCACAGTAGTTTTAGCCAAACCCTGAAGCCAGCACACATTGCACTACAAACCTGCAGTATAGCCATACCATCTCCAACCAGGTAAAAAACTTTTTGGCCTTACCAATCTTCAGGCTCAGAATGAAAGAATCAAACTGCTCCGAGTCAACTTTATTCACTCTCAGCAACCAGTGAGAACCATCCATGCTAAATTGGCCTTGAGTAAAATACTACAGATCCTAGAATGTCCATTGTTTGAGTCGCTTCGCCGCACAAAATGCTGCCCTTTCCATCTACGTCATGCAATGTGGTCGCAGTTTGTTTTAAGATGTTCCATGTGTCTGAATTATTGGGTTAATTTTTAGCCATTTTGAACAATTAACAAAATTGTGAAACTTAACGAACATATAATTTCTTTTTCCTGCAGCCAGCGAGCGATATGTGTATGTAAACAGCTGCAGGGAGCCTGGTGCCACGAGGGGGCGTAAGGGGCGTAAGGGGCGTCACCCCATTAGATGGACTACCCTACCCCCTCAGTGAAAATTAAGGCCTAATTTGAATTATTATATATTTTGATTTTTTTCATTTTAAAATACAAATACATAATTCAGCCCACCATAATTCGCTAAAACCAAAGTCACGTTCTAGCCTACATTTTCAAAACCACCCAAATCCACTGGGAGCTAACTACTGGTAACGTAGCGTAAGCCTGTTGCATTGTGTGTGGACTTGGTTGGTCCACACACAACATGGGTATGTTGGCAACTTACCTATTGTATTTAAAGATTCAAGAAGGTTGCTAGCTTAGTTTGTTCAACCAAAAAATGTACATCTAAAAAAAGATTTTTTTTAAAAACACAACAGAGATTCCTGGGACTAGCGTATCAACCAGCACTGACCAAGTGACTTTGGCAGAGCAGTCGCCTACTGACAGACCTGCTCAGCCTGCTATAGGGCTTTTCCACTAGCACTTTTGGCCGTGCCGAGTCGTGCCGGAGATGGACCTTGTCCGGAGTCAGGCCAAAGCGTGCCTGACCTGCCTCCTAACAGGCTGGGGTGACGTCAGGTCAGCAATTGGAGCCGACGGCTCTTTTGGCTCTCAAACGGCTCTTCATTTACCTGGTAACGTGAGCATTCAGCCAGGGGACCTTGGCTACATTTGTCACTAATAGTCACCTTCTATTTCTTCCTCTATTAGATCAGCTCTTTAATTGAGCACTTGCTGGTATTTGAGCTGTTATTTAGAGGATTGGACTAATGGCACTTTACTGAGGTGGAACACCTCAGTAAAGTGTACAGACCAGGCAGTCACAACCGAATGGAGCAAAACAATATTTATTTCAACACAAAAACAGAAAACACATTGCATGGGGAATGGCCTGACCCAGCTAAAGGTAACTGTCCCTATAACACTGAGATAGTCCAGCTTGGCTATCATTACCAAGTAGGGCTGCACGATATTGGAAAAAACTGACAATATAATTTTTTTTGCGATATGAAAAGAAATACAGGAATTTTCACCAGATAGACTTGAATAACTCTATTTGGAAATAATTAGTCATTAATCATTCATTTTTTAGGGGAGTGCATCTACATAGAAAAAAAAAAAAAGAATAAAAAAAAATAATAATAATGACTTTTTACCCAGAAGATGTTTTTTTCGCACGTCCTGCGATGTCACTATTGCGTATGCGTACAATGTGATGACGATGCTGAAACGATATATCGTGCAGCCCTATTACCAAGCTTAGTTACAGGGGTTTCGCAAAGACAGGCAGACCTTTTGTGTGCACGTAGGGTATCTATACAGCCTACAATATGTTCCATAATAATGGTGTCCTATCACCCTGCTACATAAAGATAATATACTTGATAGGAATGACTACTCTGTAGTTCCCAGTAGAGTCTGTTTACTCTAATCTTGTTACATTTTTTATTTAAAATATAGCCTACTGTTGATTTCCTTAGGCGACTCTTCAGTCAATTGTTTAGAGATGAATTTTTTTAGACATGTTTATTCTAGTTTTTTACCTTTGCACAGCACCTAAAATAGTTTCACTTTTAATTCTGTTTTATTAGCAGGTTAACCATATTATCATCCAATATTTTTTTGTTGGTATATTTTATTAGAAAAACAGTTTTATCGGCTGTGTTCACTCTGACTGCGGCCTCAATACCACTATTTCACAGGAAAGATCCACCCCAATCCACACAAACCCCCAAGGTGGTAGTGATGGAGGATTGATGGGCCATTATTGAAAACAAAAGGATATGTCGCTTGGCGTTAACTATGTGCAAAAAAAGTCTCAGTGGTTCTAGTGTTAACCCCAGATAGGCTATAGGCTTAAGCCCATAGTCTATAGGTGTTATTTATTATGTCGATACAATACGCAATGTTTATATACCATCTATAGTACTTCCATACTGTTTTATATAGGCCTACTGTTTACATTCATATACTTACATACTGTTAATATATATAATAATTTTAGATGGCTCTGTCTCGTCCAGTTGCTGATGTCTGGTGATACATGTAGGCTATTGTAGGCTGTGTGTTATTACCTTGGACCATGAGAAACAGCATTTGGTTCATTTGTATGCTCTGTATGTGGATGGATGACAATAAACAACACTTGAACTTGAACACAACGGGCACGTCATTTAAAGGTGGCTGCAACACACTACAACAGGCTTTTGTCAATTTAATTAGGCCGCACTGTGGGGGCAGGTAACCAAACAATTCTTACCCATAGCCTGTTGAAGCGCTGAATGTGCACAGGCAGACTGCGGGTGAAATAGCCCGATTATTTTATTGACACATTTTAATACAGTCTCAAAGGGCTGCACAGGCCCACATTTCACATGAAAACTAACGACACCCCCTTGACCTAATCCTCCCATCGGGCAATGAAGAAACCTCTTGGGTAAAAAAGTGGAAGAAACCTTGGGAAGGGAACACAGAGGGAGGAATCTAGCCCTTCCAGGATGGTCAGGATGCAATAGGTGCAGAGTGGGCAACAACAAAATACATTGAATAATATGTATCACAATGTGTCCAGGCAAACAGAGATTCATACATTGTATGAATTGAGTTGTGTAATGGTCAGTCCAATGTATTAGTGATAGAAGCCACATGAGGACGTGTCCAAGGCCCCAATTTTGGTCAGGTCTGTTCTCCATCCATTGCACCAGCACACCATCGCAGAGGCAGGAGATAAGGTAGTGGAGAGAGCTGGCCATTGTTGTCCATGTTTTTTCCAGGTCCACGGCAGCATCTCCCCCTCAACGTCACACAAAGAACAGAAGCATATCAATGGGTTTAGTGCATAACCATTTAGGCCCCCTAAGCAGAGGGGGGAGTGTAGCTATGGCTGGTCAAATGCCTGACTATAAAAATAGGTTTTAGGTTTGACTTTGAAGGTCGCTACAGTAAAAGCACCCCTAACCCCTGCAGGTAGGGCGTTCCAGAGTACTGGGGCCCAGTGTGAGAATGCTCTAAATCCTGCTGATTTCTTTTTAACTTTAGGGATGGATAACAAGCCTGCGTTCAGTGAGCGTAAGGCTCGAGATGGTACACATGGTATCACTAGTTCAGATAAATAAGAAGGTGCCAATCCATGTATTGCTTTAAAGGTGGACAGGGGGATCTTAAAGTCCCATCTGAGATAAATAGGTAACCAGTGGAGATCAGGAAGGATAGGAGTTATATGGTCAAACTTTCTAGTTCTAGTGAGGATTCTGGCAGCAGCATTCTGAACCATCTGAAGACTTTTCATAGTCGTTCTCAGAAGACCAGAGAGAAGACCATTACAGTAGTCTAGAAGTAATGATTCGAATGCATGAATTACAGTCTCTGCATCACTCACAGATAGAATTGGTTAAAACTTTGCGATGTTGCGGTGATGGAAGAATGCAATTCTAGTAATGTCTTTAATGTGTAAATCGAAGGAGAGTGTGTAGTCAAATATAACCCAGGTTTTTTGTTGAGTTACTCTAATATTACAGTTGTCAAAATTGTGGTGTCCTTGAAAGGTGTCTATGCTTGGTAGGTCCAACAATTAACGTCTCCGTCTTGTCAGAGATCAGAAGAAGAAAGTTTAAAGACATCCATTGTTTAGTTTCCAAGAGACATGACTCCAGGACTTACCTACTTCACATTCATACTTACAGGACATGAACATGCTTGCCACAAAGCAATGCGCAAAGCACATGCGCAGCAGTCCTGTTGATGTGCCCAGGCAGTAGAATTGCAGGGCACACACACACACACACTGACACCGACATCAATTTTTGACCACCATCTTGCTCTACTGTACTGTATGTGAATCGCATATCGTTTGTCTTATTCAAACCCCAACAACTTGCTAAACAGGATATTGTTCTTCTACCTATTGAGGAAGTGAACCAGAAACAAACAACTTCACCTTATCGTCATCTCTACTGGTAGTTTGTACTCTCAAGGTACTCCAGTTTGAGGAATCAGTCTGTTGTTGTGTTTGAGATACAACAACGAATAACAGTAACTTGAAAATACATATTAAATGGTTAGTTGTTTTAATCTCACAGAAGTTTTGCCCATGCAGTGCTGAAAAAATACTGGGAGAAGACATATAATGGGAGCAGGCATTCCTACACCTAATATAAGTGAGGAATATGCCGTACAAGTGCATCCCTTTGGGTTGTAACCGCTGAGCAAGGCCACACATAGCATGCATTATGGATGAGGTGTTAAGGACGGGATCACAGAGAAGAGGGGGATGAAGGAGTGATCAGACAAATAATTGTGAGGAGGAAAACTGGAGAACTATTTTGTTGGTTCCAGCAGACACCTTAAGACGGGGGATGTGAGCGGGCATACTTGCAGGAAAGTCTGCCGAAAACATATACAGAGACACCCCTAGGAATACACACATGCAAGCGCACTTGCTCACACACTTTCTCTATCTCACACACACACAGTGCTTGGTGTTTCCACAGGAAAGTGTTTTAGACCTTGCAGGCAGTGGAGGGGCGGTGTTTTATCAGTCTCCCAGGAGCAGCAGGAGTGAACAGGAACGAGGCTAATGCACATTGAGAAAGAGAACTGCCATTAATGTGCATCTGACCGCGGACGAAAACTTGGCTAAATACTTCTCATGGTTTTCCCTTTTATTGCATGAAGAATGTAGAGCACCTAGACTGAGCTTAATGCACAGGACGCTTCACGGTGGTTACGGGGACTTGATTTGACAGCAGCTTCCCCAAAACAGACATTTTAAGCTCAATTGTATTACAACGACAGCCTGAACCTGGCGTTGAACTCTAGCCCACGTCAACGTAGTTGTAAATGGCCTTAAAGAAGAGTCAATCAATATCACTCTTCGTATCACACCAGACACCAGATACTAAAAGATATAAGGCAGTGTTAATTATGGGAGAGCACCCTTTTAGAAGTTTGCCCATTTTCTGTAACAGACATCTCCTGGGTTTGCAAAAGCTGTGAGTGCATCGCTAATGTGTGATTCATCTAAATTTAATTCCCATTCCCCACAGGGTAACAGGGTATGTATGTGCTTAGGTTTTTTTTTCTCTCCTTTCACCTCACGTCACACGCTCATTTGAACATCCCTGCGTTAAGCGGCCCTAGTGCAGCTGACCTCAATCTAGCACATATCAAATGCTAATGCGCCGGGTCATGTACGTGAGATGCAGTTGATTTATCTTCCCACGTGTACCACCTTCTCTGTTCCGTTCTGACACCTTTCCTTGTATGTGACAATATGAATCAAGCGCACATTGAGCGCAGGAGGCAGAGAAGCCATTTGACCTGGCTGTAGAATGCCATACTTCACACTGCTGAAGGAATCAAGGGCTCTCCAGGAGAAGTATCCGATTTGCCTTGATGGATGTGCGTGTGTCTGGTCCGACCAAAAATTTACAATTACTCTTGACAAAGGGTGTTCACATACAAAAGAAAGGCCCATGTGTCATGGAAAATAATAGAATAAACAGAGTGAAATAATCTTTGAAGGTTATATAGAGGGTTGTGTGTGTCCGTCCAGGTGCATGCATATTGTAAATGTATATACGATATGTATAGTCCATATACAGTATATTGCTTTACACCAAGCATTTAAATTGAGCATTTGTGTTTTCTCCAGCCTACCCATGCATCCTCTCCGTGTTGTATAAGATCCTTTCATGCCTGCAAGCACACGTGTGTGGAAATTAATTTTCAAACCATTAGATATCCTTAAAAGAGAGGTGACTGAACACATTCACACTTCATTGCCCCCCCCCCCCCCCCCTTTGTGGCAGCTATGAAATGTTTTCACTTCCCAGACTGTATGAGTGATGCACAACTGCTGTCCCTGAAGGGACCCTGTGGGCCTGCTAGGCTGTTCCACCACTTAATTGATATCAGCTATTCCTCAACCGTGACTGCACTGCCTGGCAGAGGAGGAAACTGCCCCGACGATGCCAGGGTGTTCTCACTTACACTCAGGCTGTGACATAAAATGTCCGGTCCATGTGTAGAGTCCCCTTTCCAAAAATGTGACACAGTCTTAGGAAATTACTATTGGCGTGATGGGCTACGTTCACCATGAAATTTGAGGTATTGATGCCTGAGGTATTTGCTTTGAAAACATTTCATAGTTGGATGTTTTTGAAATTTTGAAATATTTTGGAACTAACCGTCATGGACAGTGGAGAGGTAGACCAAAGGACGCTTAGATTCTACACTCACACAGACACACATACTGTACCTCTGGTAAGCATTTTATAACTACTGCGTCACACTGAGCTCCCATTGCGTTTGCTTTAGAAGCAGCTGTGATGTGCGTATGCTGTTTTTGCTGTATTGCGATGTACACGCAACATCCAAATGGCATACAAATCACACGTCTGCATATGACCGTCCCACACGCAAACGCACGCAAATGCACACTCTCTATTTTACAAATATATATATCTTTTAAAATGGCTCTCTGAACGGCATGTGCCGCATGTTCTGCACTGGGGTGATGTTGAGGCAGAGTTCATCACCGCACGCTCCGCTGCCGGCTCAAGTGCCTAATTGAGAGTGAGTAAAGAGCGGGACTGTGCCGTTGGCCCCACTGCAACCAGCCGCCTGTGAAATAGACTGTATTTCACGCTAGTTCCGCCAACAGACGTGGAGGAAATAACAGTCGCGGTGCTTTGAGCCCCGCGCCATCTCCTCTGCTCACTGAGACATAACCACCTGAAATGTGACATTTTCATGCTTTTCTTCTCCTCCCTTACATTTCTCTTCCCCTCACTTCCTGTGGTTCGGTGGGGAAGAGCCATTTGGATGGGAAACAATTAGGTGGAGCGGAGAAAGATGATGTATGTGTGGGTTCATTGCTGAGATTCCGCTGAAATAAAATGCATTTTTATTTAACATCACTGAACTAAGTTAATATGAAATTTCTTTTCAGCTGGATATTTCACGGTTAAGGATGACAAATCGTTTTTTAGTTTTTTTTCACGGTGTATAACCCTTGAGCAAGTGGTGAGGCTGAACCCGGGAGATAGATCTATGTGTAAGGTCTTTGTAACTGTAAGCTCATAGGGAGAATAATTGTTTTTGTGGGGGCAGGATAGTCTAGTGGTCTAGGTGTTGGACTCCCAGCCACAAGGTCATGGGTTCAAGCCCCAGAGTTTGCCTACCTGTAAGCATCCTTGAGCAAGATGCCTAACCTCTATCTGCTCTGTGTAATAGCACCATGTAATTGTAAGTCACTTTGGATAAAAGCGTCTGCTAAAATGACTTAATTGTAATTTTATTAAGCCTATATTGATCATGAAGCGAAACTGAGAATAAAAAAAAATATACGATTCTTGAGGGATTTTTCAAGGTTTTAAAATATTTAAATGTATTCCCAACTATTGCCCCTCGTCATTGTGGTAACTCCACCTTATCTGCCAACTTGGGTAGTCACCTTGAGCTTGGTATATCGACTGAGCAGCACTTCAGCGGTACCTTGAATGGAACAACTCATAAAGGGACAAGATAGATGTATCGATATAGAAACAAAGGAATGTTTGAAGAGCTGCCTAAATCATTGAATAGAATGGATTGATATGTGTTAGAGAGAGAGGGAGAGATAGGCTAAGATAACACATACATTATGTAGATATCATTCCGGACCATTTATTCTCTTCCATTCCCACCGCACCTTCTCTTTCCTACTGCTCTTTCCTACTGTCTATCCATGGCCGCCCCTGGTGGCGCACAGCTTCCAGGCAGACCAAGGCTGTTTTTGATTGGCAGCAGGCAGCTGGACCTCTCGGGGACGGCCTTGCTCCAAAAGGAGTAACGTCCTAGAAGTAAAAGCTCATTAAACTAGTAGCAGACAGATGGAGGGCTGTCTCACTGTGTTCTTCGCTCCTAATGAGGTTGTCTCTTCGAAGCTTAGCGACTGAGTTCTGTTTGGAAGGGGTGGGGGGAAGTGGAGTGGGTGGCCGTCGTTTTGTAGTCTGCCTCAAGAGTCCCGCATAATGTACAACTTTCTTCGCAGAAACAGCCGTCGCCAGTGCATCAGTCGCGCATGAATTCTCAGACTTGATTGTAGGGGAACATTCGTTGTCCCGATGCAGGAGTTTAAAACAGAATGCAATTACTCTTTCCTAGTGCCCAGGGAGCCAAGAGTGCCCTCACACCCTCCACTGGCAGGGGGAGAAGCGAGGGAACGCCGTATTGTCATGGCGAGTAATAAGTTACCATGGCAACAACCCATTTTATCGTTATTGTTGCACAAGAATAATGCGGTGCTGATGTGTTGTTACTGTCTGGCCTTATGATACTTTTATGAATAGTGTTTCATAAGGTTATTAAATCCCTCTAGCAAGACCAATTACTTACTTTCCATCAGTGTAAGAATAAGTATGAGGAAAAGCTGTGGATTGTGTTTGTGTATGTGTATTATTTTATTTCCTAACCCCAAAGGCAGGACATTGTGAGTTAAGCGCAGAGTTTGCTGATAAATTAATCTGTTTGAGCAATTTCTTCCAAGCCAAATCCTTAAGCCAACCACCGAATGCATGCTCCACTGCCAGCGTGATTTTTTTGTTCATGTAAATGTGATGCGATCATTTATGAAGATGAATAATTTTCTCCTC
This sequence comes from Percopsis transmontana, assembly GCA_025447815.1. Taxonomy (NCBI): domain Eukaryota; kingdom Metazoa; phylum Chordata; class Actinopteri; order Percopsiformes; family Percopsidae; genus Percopsis; species Percopsis transmontana. The sequence continues at coordinate 23,925 of JAOEHI010016570.1, forward strand.
TGAGGTTTTCAACCCATAAGACGTTCATTTTATGTAGCTGTCTGCCAGTAACGTACTATGATCGCATGACATTTACATGAACAAAAACACGCTGGCAGTGGAGCATGCATTCGGTGGTTGGCTAAAGGAAATTGCTCAAACAGATTAATTTATCAGCAAACTCTGCGCTTAACTCACAATGTCTTGCCTTAGCCTTCTTGTTATGTTAGGAAGAAAGTGCACATTTATCCTGGAGGGAAATATTGAATAGGTTAAACTTATTTAACACATAATGTCATGCATCTTTGTCAGTCAGTAGTATGAATTAGCATATTGTGAAAAGGTGTGCTTGCTTTTGACCTGGCATCTATCTACCTAAATCAATTGCTGAATGTTCTATTCACGGTATTTCCACGTGACAGGTGGTATTTGTTTAGCTAGCTACACGTGTTGTACACATTTTCACACTTCCATTGAACTTCAGATCTGCATCTTAAGATGGCGATAATTCCATGGAGTGGGAATGCCACTTCTCCTTTACCCTTTATGCCATCTGCCAACCGTCATTATAGCATCGCTCCAGGAACACATTATAGGAGGAGATAATGTGTGAAAGTCACTCCAATACCATATGGAGAAACCCCGAAGGATGTGAAGAGAAAACTTTCTGTCATGAATGTGTTAATGGTGTGTTTGACTCACTAAACACTATAATTGCCATTTCATTAGAGATATACTTTAACATAGCTGGTCATCTGCATACTTATTTTATAGAAGATTTTCAATCAAATACGGAGATCTATCAGAATGGCCCTAAAACATTTTTTCTTTTTCTTTATACATGGTTGTATTTTTTTGTTTTACAATTATTTAATTTAGCAAACACTTTTTACAATATACACAATAAACAATAAACAACACAATATACAGAGGGTACAATATCAATTACTGTATTAAGTGGTGAGACATCTTATTAGATATCTTTCTTAAGGATACTGTGGAAGGTAGGCTGGTCATGTCAGGATTTTAACCCAGAAAAAACAACCATGCCCTGGGATATTTTTTACAGGGTTTACATTACGGTGTTGAAAAGAGCAAGTGTTGGGTGAGTTGGAGAGTGTTTTGCTCATGGCCTTGTTTTTTTCCAGTCCTGACTTTAAACTACTGTATCGCTTTTAATTCCGAACAGGCTACACTGTATTCCATGACAATTTATTGGAGATTATTCTAACTTCTAGGGCCATTATCTTGTAGGGTTGCTGCAAATTGCTGTATCAAAACTCTGGACTCTGAAAAAGCTGGACTGAAACCCTTTGATATGTACTCTTTCTCCCATGTTATTGATATAAACTTGGCTGACAAACAAAATATAATATCAGTTATATACTGTAACCATATAATATGGTTTGGCAGCAGTTCCCACAGTTAAGGGTTTGCCCAGATTTAACATGCAAAACGCTGTGCCCGCCTCACACTTTGTCGCTAACCGTACATTCACACCGCCAGCGACATCCAGCTACAAAGCGACAGACTGTCATTCATTTCAATGAGCGCCTGGCGACAGTGAGCGGTTAGAGGTGTTCATCTGACGTCCGTGCCTTTTCTCGACGTTCAAAAATAGAGGAGAAACTGCGTGCTTGTTCATTTACCGGGACATAAAAAAAGAAGGGTGGAGGCAGTTTCTCAAGGTTGTGTTTATCTCTTATGAGGTTTATTTAATGCATGAACGCAAAACCAAGCGATTCTCAATTAGAAGTAGCCTATACTGTACGTTAATTAAACACCATTCATCGACTGGCAATGGGAAAATATCTTGATATATGCAATGTCAAAGTACAATAATTATTGCGATCATATTATATCTACAGCATTTATTTAAAGAGGTTGAATTTCTATAGTGGAGCAATTTGCTGAGATTATGTACCTTGGTTTCAATACCTTTACTGAAATGATTATTGCCTGTGTTGAAATTGTAGCAGTAAATCTAGTAAGAGTATGGCGATATAGCATTACATATAAAAATAAACAACTACAACTACACATTTATCTACAATTTACGTAGTTTTTTTAGCCCAAGCATGTAGCAAGGCAGACACACAGTAGGCTACACAATGTGCCCCTTTGAGCGACAGGGCAGGCACGCCCATTTGGGACAGGGCAGACAACCACAAGCGACTTGGCTACAACAAGCTACAAAATCGCTGATGGTGTGAATGCAGGGTAAGGCTGAGTTTTATCCAGTTGGTCTAGCTATTACTTTGGTGGGAGAAACCCGATAATGGATCATTTGCACCGGGCAGTTTTGGTTTATGCAATTAGAAGAAGACAAGGAGCTGTGAGAAGGAGAAGGCAGTGGGTGCATGCCGTCAACAGGGCATGAGAACAGCTTGGAGAGTTTAGGCTTGTGAAAGAGCTTTTCACGGTTTTCAGGGTGACTATTTAAGGCCTATTTCCGACTTTGCTCCAACAACAGCAATGAATTTCTCCTCCATTGTTGTCACAACTCGCTATGCCCCCGCGCCTCCAATACTGGGATTTAGGAATCGGCGGCATCGTTTGCTCGTTTAATTTGAACGGCCCTTTAGCCTATGCATCATTTGTTTGTTTTTCCTCCACTGCTAGTAGCAAATTGCTGGTGCCATTTTTCCCCTGAGGACTGGCCAATCAGAACACCAGTTTGGACCAGCTACTGTAAGCCCAGTTCATGAATGCACAAATTCAGCACAGATACATAATAGACAGGGCCCTGTCTAAAGTTGTGGTCACTGAAATGTCTCTAGATGTGTGTTCTAATAAAGGGAACTTGCGGAGTTACAAACTCCAGTCAAAACACAAATATACACAAACGCACACACCTGTCCAATGTCTGCAGTGTCATGCTGACAGCTGCAGTAGGTATTATTATGGGTTGTCTGATTGCTAAGCGCTTGGGGCCCTATACACACACAAACACATGAATAAACTGATAAAATAGATAAAACTGGTTGTGCTCTCTGCTGCCCCCTTGCATTTCCCCCTGTGTCTCCACCAACATCTACACCGCCCAACTCTCATACAGTGACATCTTCCCGGCCTTCGACACTGACGCCACCCATCTGCCGTTCAGGTCCACGTCAGCTTGCTGTCACTCCGTCAGCTAGCCCGCCACTTAGTTAGCAAGTCAGCAGGCTAATCTGTCAGTCAGAAGTCACCCTGTTTTCCAATGGGACACTGTCTCAGTCAGACAGACCGGTGGCCCTTGAGTCAGGGAGACGGCTAGTCACTCAGACAGACACGGTCAGTTAGACAATCAGCCAGTTGCTCAGTGTCTCTCTACCGTGTGGTACTGAGAGGGTGAGGGAGGGCCCGCCGCTAATAGCGTTAGGAATTGAGACTTGAATAGTTTTCCGTCTTAGTAAACAATGTTGCACGACAGATTGCTGATATGACCAGAAATATTTCTTTTATATCAGCACCGAATGAAATTATTCTCGTCATCACAGGAAAGAGCCAGATGTTAAGATTCTAAACAAATGACTTTTTCTTCATGTGAAATAACCAAAAGGTAATTGCAACACAATTACCTGAGCTGACGGAGTGTTTCTAGCTAATCTAGTGGAGCTATTGTTGTACGTGTTGTGAAATCTTTTTTGTTGCACTGGAAGACTGATTGATGCTTTTTTAGTCACATAACACGATCATGCACGCATGCACTCCTATAATAGATACACATATAATGAGAGACAGAAGGGAAGCGAGGTCTTGTACTGTATTTGTTAGCAAGAGCGCTCTGCTGTGTTGTTCTTGAATGGCTTGGATTTGAATCTTATAGGGTGTGCGTGTGGGTGTGCATGTGTGGTTTAACCATTCTATCTGCATTTTAACAGATCCGGAGAATTGGATGCTCGACCCTATGATAATGCATTAGTCTGCCGGCACCCACCACCACCATCACTAAAAAACACAGAATTTTAGATTTAATAGTGATGTTTTTATCATCCTTAAAGTGGAGAGAGAAATAAAGAAAGACAAAGAGTGGGTGGGAAACATTCAGATATTACCACCCTGTAAATCAGATATCATATTTTCCAACCGCATAAAATGTACACTGCTCAAAAAGATTAAGGGAACACGTAACCATCACAGTATAACACCAAGTCAATTAAGCTTCAGGGATATCAATCTGTTCAGTAAGGAAGCATAAGCGATTGTGAGTCAATATCACCTGTTTTGGTGCAAATGAAAGTGACAACATGTGAACTGGAGAGGCAACAGCAAGACAAGCCCCAAAAAGGGAATAGTGGCCACAGACAATTGCTCTCTCCTTATCCTTCCTGACTCTAGTTTTGCTAATGTCTTTGTCACTACTGTTAGCATGAGGCGGTACCTGCAGCCCATTCAAGTTGCACAGGTAGTCCAGCTCCTCCAGGATGCCACATTCATACGTGCCGTCGCAAGAACATTTGCTGTATCTCCCAGTACATTCTCAAGAGCATGATACCAGGAGACGGGCCATTGCACGAGTAGAGATGGACAGGGCCGTAGAAGGGTATCAACCCAGAAGCAGGACTGGTATCTGCTCCTTTGTGCGAGGAGGAACAGGAGGAGCACTGCCAGAGCCCTGGTGTGCATGTTTCTGACCAAACATACAGCCACTTGGGTGCCATACACACTACTGAGTTAAATCATGAGTTTTCAACAGCCTGTGATTTCAATTGTTCACTTTGATTTCCGGTGTGAGTTTGAATCCAGCCCTCAATTGGTTGGTGATTTTGGTTTCCATTTACCGTTGTTAACGTCATTTTGTTCGAATTACACAATGTACTGTAAAAATTTTGATCTTTAATATATTCCGTTCATCGAGACCCAATGTGTGATTTCAGTGTGTATAAAGACCCAAATGCACCTTGCGAACAGCCCTGATATTTTGGAATGGTGAAAATTATAGTCCACATGTGCAGTAATCACACGGATTAAGCAATACACATTGTGTTTATGTATGAATATAGTTTTAGCTCTGTGTGAGTTTGTGTGTGTGTGTGTGTGTATTTGTATGTATGTATGTGTGAACTCCATTCTCCTAGGAACAAAAACATGACTGTCACGTGAAGTTCATGGGGATTATTTTCTAGGAGATAACATGGTATAGTCACGAATACCGTAGTTTTATTATAATTTAAAGTTACACTCCTAACAATACATTGTAATGGCCCCAGAACCCCACTGTTACTGTAAAACACAACTGTGGATGAAAGGCTGTGTGACTGTAGGGAGAAGGGTAGAGAACAGTTTGAACCACAGAGTAGAGAAACAACATTTTTGTCTTGTTGGTTTTAACCAGAGAATCAATTCCTTACACATCGAGGAGTGTACCTTTAGGCAAATATATTGAAATATTGTCGGTGTTGGTCCATAGACTGGGATTTTGAAAGGCCAAGGATCTGTACTAAACATCATGATTTAAGGGTTTAGGATTTTGTTCAGAAAATGCTGTGGTCAGACATATTACAGTTTTTTTCAATCGCTAACAAGCGCTTACCCATACTTCAGATACTTTTTCTAAACTGTTGACACAGACTCACACCTACAAAACACAATTGGCCAAATGGATAATTTTCTTCTAAAAAACACATTTTGTTAAATATATACTAACTCTTCATTTTGATCATCTTTCTCTGCACACACTAACTTTACCAAAACACTGGAAATCTGACTCAAAATGAAATTATTCTGTCAAAGAATA
>JAOEHI010016581.1:0-29614 GCA_025447815.1 Percopsis transmontana
ATTGTAAGTCGCTTTGGATAAAAGCGTCTGCTAAATGCTGTAAATGTAAATGTAAATGTAAATGTAAATGTAAATGTGTGTTTGTGTACAGTATGTATGTGTGAAACCAATGCCTGTCTTCTGAACAGACTATAGAGGAAGGCAGTGTGTGACCTTGAGGAAACATGGCAGACACACTCTATCACTTCAGATGCCAAGAGACAACTTCCAAAATAAAATTTAAAAAAATTCATGATCACAATCTTGTCTGTATTTATTTGGAACAAAAATTCAAAGGACAACATGTGAAGATGGCACAGAACATTTAAGAGACGGTGTTGCACAGATGAAAATTTACTTGGCGGGAAAACGTCAACTTCAACTGCATTGAGCACCGATAGACATTGAATGCTGTTGGCCTTTAGTGACAGTTATAGTGACACCTAAAGCATCTGAGGCATGCCAAGCTAGGCGGGCTCTCCACTTATAAATACCCCCTCCTAAAATTCACTGTGTGGTTTTTACAAGCCCAGGGTTCATGGGTGAAACGCTACGTGGTGTCCGTGGGTATTTGCGTGGAGCCTGTGCATGTATATGGCTGTGTGCGACTAGTCAACAAGATACCTTGGCAGGTCACCAAGGAAGCATGTGCTATCGTGTGAGCTACACTCCATGCCTTAGTATTTACAGAGGGTGAAAAGCTAGCCTGGCTTTATGTAAATAGTGTATGCCTCAGCAACACAGTTGTTCAGTGTACGGTCCCAATACATTTATATACCACATATATATTGCATAGAAGAAGAACATACAGGCAGAACAAGAACAATGTCAAAGTGTCCAATGTGACTGAGAATAGTACACTTAGTACAATATGTACTATTGTACTAAGTGTACATTTATGAAAATTCCTATATTATAAGAGTAGAATAGAGCACTCATTTTACTCATTGCGATGCATTGTGGTAATGTAATGTGATGTAATGTAGTTGCTAAGGGCCCTTATCTTGTTGATTTAGGCCATTGGGCTGTGGGTTGGAATTACGAGTTGTCTTTTTTATATTGGGTGTGTGTTAATATTATGGGATGTCTGCCAGCCCAAAAATGACAACTGATTACAAGGTACAGGTACAGTATGTCCTCAATATACACAGTCTCCTTATTTAATGTGTTAACCACTTAGAACACCCTAGCAGTCTTGAGCAACAACCTAGCAGCCATTTTGAAAACCCAAGAAACCAACCGGAAATCATCTGGAAAACCACCTATCGAAGCAAGCAAAGCAAGCAAGTGTGTTTTCTTTTCTTTTCTCGCTTCTTAATGTAAACATTCTCTAGTGATCCATACTATGTAAGCGGCATGATTTACAGCGGGGCTGTGAACTCTTGTGGTCAAGCTGCTTTGAGAAACACTGTGGGCTTGCGGCTTTGAAAGCCCCTAATACGGTGCACTGTGCATCTCCAAAATAGCTGCTCTGTTTCCCTGCTGGGGAACGAGGGCCTGCAGAACTGCTGGAATGTGCTGGACCTGGAGAATCGGCCCTTCTGTTTTCAGCTTGCTTGAGTAAGGTTACTGCCAGGTTAATGGAAAATGACAAAGCTGAAATACCCCTAATTAAATCTCTGCACCTCTCATTTGAAATATATGTGATTATGTGCGTCTACCCTGCAGACAGGGTTAAGAAAATGGACTGATTGTGGATTGTAATATGCAGTTTTCACACGTAAGTCTTGCAGGCCCTGAATACAGTAGGACATGTCAGTCAGTGTAGGGTTGAATGTTTTAGCATGTCCAAAAGTTTAACGATTGGCGTGCATAGGCCATGCACGCTCCGTACCTCCCGGCCTGGCTGCGCACCTGTGGGGGGGATTAGCCCCACACACGTGCGACCCCTTAGTTTTGATTAGGGACCTTATTTAGGTTTCCCGGCAGCACTAGGTGCTGTTGGTCATTGTTTGTCTGTTTTACAACTGTACGTTGTGTTTTTTGTTTATTAAAACTCCATTATGAGTACCCTTCTCTTCTGTCTGCTTGCGTCGTCGTCCGGCTCGCGCTTACACTCGCCACCCCACTATACACATCGTTACAAAAAGGTAGCTACTGTCAGTTGGATTGCTTACTATCCTTTCAAAATACAATTCTCAGCCTTTTTATTTCAACAGTAAACCAAGTGTTTCCAGAAGCTCTGTACCAAGAGCAATAGTAAAACAGGCTATAAATTTAAACATTAAACAAATTGTTTTCACATGTATTCCCTTCCAAATGGCGGATATCAACAGTGCCCATGTAAATAAACCCTTCACAGAAAATGGAGATGTAGAGTTGCTCTGTGTGTGGTCTTTCTGCTTTTAAGCTTACTTGAGAAAAAATATTCCTGGAATAATGTCAGACTGAGGTTGGACATCACACACCTCCTTTTTTGTGGTTTAGCTAGCAACTAGCACACCCATATTTCCAGCACCACACATATCCCACTAAAGAAATGATAAAGTTAATTTGAGTTGTCTTTACAACAGAAGCAACTGAAATGTGTTGCTTTCTAACTGGTAAATTGTGTTTGCAAGCTGTTGCAAGCTATACAGCAGCTTTTATTAAAACTTTATCACACACAGGCCTGAATTTTATGGACAGAACAAGACTGTAGTTTAAATATTGACATTATAGTTGCTAATATTGGCTATTTAAAGATTAGACCAACAAATGTTTGCAAAGGGGAAGTCTACGTCATAAATGCGAACAAAAACCAAGAATTTCAGGAAAGCTATTTGAAGGGCATGTTCTCTTGTACCTTATCCTCTAGCCACTAACACAAACATCTACAGTACTGTATCTTCAAAAACATGCTGTAGCCCATATGTTTGAAATGGGGGTTTTATAGATTTGTTTGACGCTCATTCTGTTCATACTGATGAGATCCTCGAGAATGAATTTATGTCTTTTATTAGTTAGCATTATGTTATATGTTATATGAAGTAGGCAGTTGCAATCCTGACGAATTGCAGATGAGTGTTGACAGAAAATTGGGAACCTCACTCCACAGGATTATTTCATAATGAAGAACCTCCAGGTACCACTGGACTGCACACAATCCATAGAGTGATTCAGAACCCTGTACTGGAGCTAAATCAAGGAGCTCTGCCTTAATGTACACACAGGCACATAAACACACGCACACAAGCACTGTAGGCTACATCTGGCGGGGAGGAAAAGGGAGGTGCAGATGATGGAGTAGCACGATATCCGTCTCTGTAGTTTCCTTCAGCCGCTTGCCTGTTTTGTTTTATTAATCCATTTCCACTGCAGGCTCTTCTTTGAGAGCGAGCGCCTCTGTGGGACACGCCTGGGTTTTGTGTAAACATCACGGGCACTTATATGAGACTCAACCAGCCGTATGTCCCCCCCGTAGCCCCTCACCCCTCCAAAGAGGGAAGGAAGCCGGCCCCCTCCACCCTGCGGAGGTTAAATATAGGGGGGGTGCTATTGGACCTTTCCACTGACAGTGACAGCGCTGCCACTACAGGCAGGAAACACTGTGTCTGCCTCTCCAAGGTAACAAGCTGCATTGAAGTGGGCTCTGTGACCTGACCTTCCATGAAAACAGCCACTGTTAAAGCATTATCTCTGCAGCCACAAATGTTTTTCATGGTACCTTTGTCCAAGCAGCTGAGGGGTTTAGACTGAGACTTGTTATCCTGCACCTGTTTGTTTGCCAGCATCTTAATAAATGACGCGGATGTTTCAAAGAGAAAAAAAAATGCATTGTTGTTTCCAATAATGTAACAAAACTAAGGAAGATTTCAACAAAGTTATTTTCTAAAAAGGACATTACCTAAACGCTACTCCATTCTCCTACGACTACCTGGTGCTTGTGGCAACCCCACTGTAAACTGAGGGCCAATTTGGCATAGTTTTGGTCATGTTTTCTACAACACATTCCAAACACAATAGGAGCTGCACTGATTTCTTCTTACAGACATCAGTGCTCAGAGTAAATCCTGCTTACTGGACAAGAAGCAATGCGTTTGGACAAAGCAAACTATGGAATTACGGGGAATTGGTTTCTTCCACTTCAGTCTGATCCAACCATACTATTTACACCGAAACGTCTATTTCCCAGTTCCTTTAGCAGTGATCGAAATCAGCTCATACCAATCAGAGTTACACTGAATATCACAATTTTTTTATAACATGGTTGGTGGAATGTCGAATACACTACTTTGCAGTCAGCCTATTAGTATAGAATTATATCGTAAATTAAGAAGACTTGGTGGAATTGGCTTGATAAAGAGACACGTTCTCACCTGGTCTAAGCCAGAATCTACATTCCCCAAGAAACAAAACACACCATATTTTGTCTCGAAGAGAGGGTAATTTCCGAAATACTGTTTTTACTTAAATGTGACGGCTCAACAGAATAAAACTGTTACCGGAAAAAACACCTGACTTATTAATGAATCCACAGTACACTATGTGGATGTGGTCTAGAAGGTCCTGGGTTTGATCCCATCGTGGGCCTACTTTTAAAGTATTCTTGAGAAACTTGGCTGACTAATTTGCTCCTAAAATACTTAAAAGACTAGTGTAAAGGGGCTTTAAAAAACAACACATTCACATGATCATTTTAGGATTCATACCGACATCTACTCACATGTATTATGGTCAGGTTTTATCAGCTAATCTGATTCTTGCTGTACTGCCTAATCTGATACAGTAGGAAATACAGTAGGTATTGCCTACTGTATTGCAATATTGTTGTTGCAATATTCAGGTATATATGTAAAAATGTTTAATGCATTAATAAGTGATGAATTAGCAATTAAACATAAAGAAATAATGTATGCCAGGCTAAACTCAGTTATATAAGTATTTCATGTCATAAATATCTTTGCTGACCCCATACCCTCTCATTTGAGAAGAATAATTGTCTGGCTTTAGACTGGCTCAACTAAATATTTAAGCGTTTGAGGTGCACGTGACTGATCTCTGAGCCCTTGGTGAGTCTATACAGCTGCAGACAAGCTTGTTTTTCTTTAGCCCACGCCACAATCCCAACTCATACACAGTGACTCCCTGTAGGATTATTCCATACCATACCAACACTCTAAAAAAAGATCACGATTTCAATTAAAATGTATCTATTCTATTCTATTCAAGAATTTTGTCAAGTATCTTGACATTATTGAAGGGACCCGCCTCAGTTGAAGATGTTAGACATCTCAAAATTAGTGAGAATGCATACACGTGCTGCTGCATATACGCAGCATTATCTCGCCACATTAGCAAATGGTTTCACTTTTCTTTGAGGAATCTCTGATGTAAATATTTGATTTGTAGACTGAAGATGCTTGATACTGGTGGTAAAAAAGTGAAGATGGGGATACGATCAGCACATGTCACCTATCTGCTTATTGCCTTGTCAGACAGATAGCCAATGGGTTCCGAGATTGACTTGATTGTTTTAATTTAATTCACACTAGACAACAATTGTTAAATTGATATAAAAATGTTATCAGTATTAACTATAGTGTAAATGTATGGACTTGACCAGTATTTGGTTTTTGCTATTTATAGACCACATTGCAGTTCCTTACATTTCTGTTTTTCTCTGTAATAATTGTATTTCTCTGTAATAAGATACATTTTAAAAGCATATTTACAATAGAAGATACTAAAATGACAGGTTGACCATTGCCAATTACAGATGGTCTTTTCAACTTCAGTAAATGTTTACATGGGGATTGTTGTTACAGTGGGTGGTGGTATGTAAAAGCAAGCATAAAATAAAAATTGCTGGTACAGCTAATTGTTAGCATCGGCCTTAAAGACTAAAGATAAAAAGGCCTTTACTATACTTAGTGAAGGCTACTATACTTACAGAAAGGCCACACTAATTTAACAAGTGATCACATGGTAATTGGGGGTACTTTGAGGGTATCCTTTAGATGTCTATGACTGTACAACATCCATATCATAAGCTGCAGGAGCAACGAAAAACAGACTGTTCCCTATCTATTTTGTTAAATCACTACTTCCATCTACTGGTTAATAGATGTAAGGACATGGATGCAGAGAAAAGGGTTGTTTTTCCTTTTCTTTCGTTTAAAAAATATAATAAAATACAGTCATAAGAAATTAAGTTAAACATCAAAATTAAACATCTTCAATGTTACAAGAAAAACAATGTTTAAATTAAGAACTTGATGCTAGTAATTTATTGTTGAAACTAGCTTATCCAACTTGTGACTTTCTCTCAGTCTCAAATATCAGACTGAAGTTATCCTGTGCAGGAAATTAGAGGACATATAAAGAGTCACCATTTGGATCCAACTATTAGTCTTCCCCCTGATGTCTGATCAAATGAAAAAAAATAAATCCTTACTGAAAAGAATGCCTTAAATTGTACAGTATCTTTGCCTGTTACTACACGCAAAACCAATGAGAGGAGCTTTGTGAGTAAATGTGTACATTACCGTTGACTGTTTTGACTTTGCCTGAGGTTGATGCTGTCATAAAAACAACATCTGTTAATATATTCAGGCTCGTATGATTAACTACTGTTAATGGCTAATTTTCACTGTGCACTTACTGATGTTAAGAATGTTCTATCGCTAAGTTCAGATCCTGTAAAAACGCAGTGTTCCATACAATAAAGTACTCTACTTTACGAAGTAGATTGCAACACAACAAGGCATGCGATTTGTATTGAATTACTAAACCCATCATAGCTTCCTTGTGTCTTAAAGAGGTTACTGGGACCCAAACTGGTGTGACAGTTGTGTTGCTGACAGCTATTGTATTTAGACACTGACTGATTACTTAGTAGCATATAGTATAGAGTATAGTATCAATAAACCATAACTGGTCCTGCAGTTACTCAATGTGTTGTAGAGCTAAAGGTTTGTACTGACTCGGTGCCATGCAAACAGGGCAGCTGCTACACTTCAATTACTCTACGTAACAATCAGACAGCAACTGACTTAATACTGTTGCTGGGAAACAGATATGTCAGAGAGACCCTTACCTATTAGTACAGAACAAAGAAACATAAACATACTTGGATTTATACAATGTTTATTACGGTTAAGGTCTGATAAACATCATATATAAAAAATAGAAGAAAACATTAGGACGTACCTAAAAACAAAACTTTTAAACTACTTTTGTTATAAATGCAGTCAGTGTATTGACACTATATCTGTGTTCTGTGCTGTTTTTGATTTCTGTGTTGTGACAAACGGAAAATACAAATATTGTAACAATTAGTGATTAGGAAAGAAGTAAATTAACACTGCATTGCTAGTATATTTAGTTATATATATTTATCCTTAATAAAATGTATGTATAAATTTAAATTTTTTGTCGTTGTTGCCAGTGCTATTCCCTGTTCTGAAGCAGCTGACCCTTGTGCTTCCTGACCAACTGGCTATGGGTCCCTCCGTGGGGCCAGAGGTCATCACCCCCGACATGGCTACCCCAGCAGATGGAGCCTGCAGTCATCCTCCCATCCAGGGCAATTTAAGTGTAAAACACTTGACCCAGTGGCTTAGTAAGTTCTTGTTTCAAGTCCATTCACATTAAATTGGGGCATGATTAACAGTTGCACATTGATTTGGCTTTTAAAGAACCTTACATGTTTTTGTGTAAATACGAGTTCAGAAAGAAACAAGTGTGGACTGTGTTATGAACACAGAAGCCACAGACAAGTGATTTGAATGCAATTTTAAGCATGTAGTTAGTTTAAGTATACACTAGAGGGAGACAGAATACAATCAATCCTCTGTCATTCACCAAATATTATAAAACATATCTATACATTATTTATTTTTTTCCCCAGGAAAAGCCATACAACTATGTTATAAATAAATAGGTATAAAGTGATCATTTAGAAAATCCTAATAAAAAAAATCGCATCCAAATTACTACCACGCCATGCAAATTATTTGTAAATTGAAGTATTCATCCTAATTGTAATACTTCTGTACTCTTACTGTATGACTGAAGTTCAAACTACCCTGGGTACTATTATGAGCAAGGCAGTTCTATTTGACAAAGAAAAGTTTCAGACATACAGAGATCTAAGAGGGTTGTTATATTATACAGTGCTACATTCTCTCAGATAGGATAGGCACTAACTAAAATATTTATACAATAACAAAAACTGCTTTCATTTCTAAAATTATACGTATACTATAAATTAAGGCTTGCTGCTCCATCCCTGCACCCTTTCCAAGCTATTAGATTGGTTTTCACAAAGATGGATAACCTTGGCAATACTCCTTCATTTGTAAATAAAATATGATCTTGTGTAACTTCAAGTTGTATTTTGACAGTTCTAGCGGTAAGAGTCTAGTCCAGTGGTTTGGGGCGCCCTTATGCACTCATGAGGTGGGTTGAACTCTGAACATCTTTGTTTTTAATAGCATAAAAATACAAATATTCAAATAACAAACACCTTTCAAAAGGATATTTTATAAAAACAAATTAATGTATATAGGGCCCTGGCCCACTCATTAATTACCACTGCTCTAATCTGTATCAGGAAAGAAAAACAACAAAGCCATAATTTAAGATTACCAGCTTTCTCTTTAATTGAAAAATATAGCTGTTAAAAGAAAGCAAGGTGGAGGGGTAAATATATATTAATATACAGTAAAACCAGAGAAAGAAAATGAAAAAGAAAACAGCACATAGCTGGTGTATAACTAGATTCACCTCAGGAGAGAAAGAGAAAAAAAAAAAAAGAAAAAGAAAAAAAGAAATCTACATCTGAACTTTGCGCCAGTTAGCCTTTCCATTTTACCACCCCCCACAGACATCAAGACATTGGGGCCTATATAGTGGTCAAAAAGTGTTGGCAAACACTTTTAAATATACATTTTAACATACTTTAGAGTGGTGTTGCCACATAGGCATTATGAGTGAGAATGTTATGTCATTCTCAGGGTTTGAATGTCAATTCCCTGTGAAAGTCACTTACACTTTACTAAGATTAAAACCCATATGTTGACACAATGTAGCAAACCACCCAAAATATGTTACCATGCAGATTGACTACAGTAGGTTTTGGCAAATCCTAACAATCCAGGAAAAATGTCAGAAAATCCCAAACCGCATTGTGACTCTCAAACTAGTGCCACTAAATCATACTGCTAATAGGAAAAAAAAGACTTTTTAATGTATTCATGGGTGGCACAATTAGTATTTAATTTTTTTTTGATCAACCCAGCTGTGGACTGGAGCTATCCTTGTAAACGTTCTGTATGAAGTCTCCATTTGTTGGTGATGAACATGAGGAATTGACGAACAGTCCATGAGCAATTCACTTTATATAATGGATCAAAAGTTTAAGACATCACACATTTGGCCATTTAAAGTTAAAACGACTTGTGAGTTACCTTCCTGCAGCCATACATACGTCACAAAATATACATTAACATTCCCAGGTTCCTTGATAATATAGTAATAAACTTGGCAATTTTCCTTACTAGATTACTTTAATTTATCTCTGAGCTGATCCACAACATGTACATGCTTTAAGATACTGCATTAACGCACGCTAAGGCTACTTCCTGAAACTTTTTGGCTAGTACCACACAGCATTGTGCCCCACTTCCTTTGCATGAAGAAGTTAACTAATGTCCTGTGCCACATACAAGCATCTCTCACTGTAGAAAAGCCCACACATTAAAAAAGGTTCACTCCTCAATTGGTGTACTAATTGCCCTTGTGGTAGGAACCAGCGTAAGAAAAACACTTGTTTTTGTTTAGAAACTCCCACACCTGAGTGCTGGTGGCTGGAGCTCCTCTCTACTCCTCCCGCTACAGCACTTCAAGGCTTACACAACTCTCAACATAAGTGCAGTCTGCAGGCTCCTAATGAACACATCTGTGGGAGATAACAATGTTGTTAAACAAAGCACAGAGCAGCAGCCCATCTGCCTGGGCCTGGTCCTACCGCTGTATATCAGGGAACATATCAGGGGCCAATCAACCAGCGCATCGGAGAACCGCCAGATTCAGAAGTTGATAATTATGCCTAATGGGTGGGCTGGATTATACACACACATACACACACACACACACACACACACACACACACACACACACTGCACAATCACTGCTGGGGCCCATTACAGAAACAGTGTGTGCTCCAACACGTCTTCAATATCCAAGCCAAACACAGTAATTTGGCCTGTGTGTGCCAACGCTACAGCTCAGCATTTTACATTCCTTTCTGATCCATTAAGACAGGTGTGAACAGACATTTGAGATTTTGCTTTTTGGATATGACCAACAATAACATTTCTATTTACAACTTTTCTTTTCCATTTCAGACATCCTTCTGACTCTCTGCCGACCTGCTAATCCCCCTACCCCAACTTCTCATATGGAATGAGACGTGAAAACACAGAAATACTGTCTTAGATAGCCAATAACCTTAACCAAGAAATCTGCCTTAGAAAAACAAAAAGACAAAAGAGAACACGACATGGAACATGTCAGTTATTCACATTTTTCTATTTAATAAAAAAGGTCCAATAAAAAGCATTTTTGGAAGCCATGGACACTGCTCAAAGGAAAGGAATGACTCAATTTCGATTAGTCTCTTACTCAAGGGCCACTAATGGCAAATCAGTGATACCCAAGGATGTATGTTAAAAAATAACATAACCATAATAACACAACAGTGCCCACACAACAAGTATGACCCGTCCCTTAGGAATATGAACAAACATAAACCACAGGGCTTTGCAGCTGTCTGTAAATGTAGTGAATAATCCAAATGAGCTTGCCAGAATAGCAGAATGAGCTTGCCAAATAATAAAATCAGTTTCAGTTGAGTGAAAGTGACAGTAGTAGTATACTTCATAATATATGTACACAAAGTAAAGACTAGAGAATTTACCCCTTTGATGCAGAAATCGACAAAAGTAATAGCTGTTTTAACTGTCAATGGCAACAGAAGCTCTATGGGCAACAGTGCCACACGCATGTACTTTCGTTCAGTTCAATTTCTCATATTTCTATTCTATTTCTATATTTGCCTCTTGCCATGTGTAGTTTTAAACTCGCATATGACTTTCAAATGAGCTTTCATGTGCTTGGCAGGAGGTGTAGAATTCCCTGACCTTATGATCACCACACACTTCATTTTTTAAAGCAATGTGACTGTCATTGCAATTGGATGGTGGTTTTCCTTCCTCTTTAAAAACAGCCCTATGGGAGGGGCAGGACTTTGAATGTATGACAAATTATTGCTCAATATTTTCTTTGTGTTTAGGAATAACTTTCAAATAGACTTTGCTATTCAGAATACAAGCCTAAAAAGAAAACACTCAAATGAGTCCATTCTTCAGTCTGTCTTCTCTCAGTGGTCAACGCTGCAATTATGCTACAAACTCTTATAATGGTCTCATGGAAACTATGATTTCCATTTAATCTAACTGTCAGACGTACAGCTCATTGACTCCTGGCCTCAGAGGGGCGGTGGAGGCTTAGTGACAGGGTTTCATTAGAATGCAGTAGGTACAGATGAACAAAGTGCACAGGGATTGAGATAGACCCATAAGTAATGTACTGGTGGCGTAGCTCTCCTTTGTCCTTACAGACAGACAGTCCTTATGACCCCCCCGGTTACACTCGGATCTCATCCTCGTCCTCGTCCATGAAGGAGAAGTCTCTGTCGTCCTCCCCGCGCGGCGAGCTGTACTTGGCACTGTCCGTGTCCCCCTCCATCCGGTGGCCGTGGGGCTTCTCCTCCAGGGCGGCCGAGCCGGAGCTGGACACGGAGCAGCTGTCCAGGTGCCGGTGGTCGCTCCTGACGTGGAGCTCCGGGGTGTAGGGCTCCACCGCGGCCTTCCACGGGTAGGCGCTGCGAGGGGGCCGCGCCGGCGCCGGACGCAGCTGCTGCTTCTCCTCGTCGTCCGTGGGGGGGCTGAGGGAAGGGGAGGCGCGGCCCTCGCCCTCCTCGTAGCCCAGGTCGTCTTCCTCCCAGCCTTTCTTCTCCATCACGCTCAGGATGTCCCCCAGCATGGAGGGGCCCAGGTCGATGTGGAAGGACATGATGGACTCGGCGTGCTTCATCCCGCCTCCCCTGGGCGCCGATCGAGGCAGATCCGTCAGCTCTCCGAAGTTATGCTCATCAAACTCCACATCCAACGTCGCGATGGCGACCGCGCCGTTGGCCGGCTTGCTGTCACTCTCTGACAGCGTCTTCATGGGGCTGGACGAAACGCTCTTGGGTAGCCGGTTACCTAAGTTGGTGTCCTCGTCATTTAGATAAGGCAGGGATATGGCATTTTTCACATAGTGTGATGAGCCACCAGAGGGCGCCATCATATTAGTTTCAAACTTGTCCCCCCTGTTGACTGACTGAGAGCGCTTGCTGCTTCTGAAGGTGCGGGACAGCAGACTTTGTTTGGACCCCGGGGAGCCCTGCTTGACCTCTGGTTCCCTAGGAGCTTCGCCTGAGCGCGTACTGAGAAAAGACGTGTCCCCGAAGGCGTCCCCGCCCCGGCCCACGTGCATGGTGTGGCGGAAATCACCCAATGGAGCGCTGATCATCTCTGCGGTAAGGTCGATCCGGGACCTCCGCTTGGACTGGCTGGTGTGCGATAGCTGCTTCAGGATAGGCATGGTGGCAATCGCTAACTTAGAGTCCACGGGCAGGAATGAGACGTTTTCAGGGTAGAAAAGTGTTTAAAAGAAAAGCCGTTGCTTTGAGATTTCAGAGTAATGTCTTTAAGTTCAGTGGAACCTGTGTGGGATGTTGTCAAATCAAGTAGAAATCCAGGTGCCGGATGTATTCAGCCATTACGATCCCTAACCAATGTTTGGATCAACCTATGGAGAACAAGGGAATGGAGAGAAATAAAGCAATGTCAATAAATATGTAAACCAAGTACAGCAACATCACATTTTGGAAATGCACGAAACTACTTTAAATGCAACTTAAGCCAAATACAACCACACCCCCTCTCTCCTGCACTGATCTGCACAACTATGGAAACTTTTGATGCTGCCAGGGCTTTGAAATGAGGCCTCAGTTGAGGGCTTCCAAACCTTAACAATAGCTTTTACATGCCGAGGTCTGCAAAGGGTGTTATGTAATGGAGAGGAGAGTACTGTAGCTTCTGGAATAAAGTTGACAGCCCAACCCAATGAAGTTAGTTAATGCGATAGATGGTTCCTTTTCATTTCCAGCACTTCTGCGATACATTTTTGAACGCCTTCAGTTAAGGCTGTTACTGTGCTACATATTCGGAGGTGCCTGCAGTCTCGGCTGTCACCGCTCTGCCGACGCTCCCATTTGGGCCCCTGGCTGTTACATAACCAGCAAGACACATGATACTGTGAGCCCAAGTGGATTCAACTTCCACGGAAGAAAATAATGACGAGGGATCAAAATGAAGTACAGAACTTTATTTTTTTGAGAAGGACTTTCATTTCTCAAAAGTGCAGAGCTACTGTTCAGTTTCAAACCCTCAATCATCAAAATATCCAATATCTCTATCACTAGCTTAGGAATGTCATCTTTTTAGCCTTGAGGACAATGTTTCACGGCCTCTGAGAGAATATCTTGTTCTATCCATCACAGCCATGTTCTCTTTCTCACGAGGTCCGTTTGTGACCTCCAATAAAGTCGTACTTGTATTCTAAATATTCAAAGTAGTGCTTTTAGTAGTGCTTGTACGAGATTTAGCTACTGTTTGAGTGGGGTTTCTTATGAGGAAATATATAGACTCAATGACACAAATTGTGATAGATTTCCTCCTGGACACTTTGTTCTCTAACATCCTGTGACCCGTATCATCAGCTCAGTGACCCACATCGTCAGCTCAGCAGAAGAGTGTCGACTTACTTTAGCCAGTCTGTCCTCGAGTCACCACTGACCCTGGCCTTGAAACGAGATCTCACAACAGAATCATGTGGTGAAAACGGTTTAAACCATTCACCCCAAGTTAGGCCAACGTCAATCTACAATGCCCATCATGTGTAAATGAACTCAAACAAGACCTACAATTGTTGTGCCAGGCTGATATCCCATCGTTCCCGGTTTTTCCAATGAGAGCAGAAGCCCACACACTTGGCTTGTATGCGTGCCCCCTGAATACATTAGGCTTCAGGCAACAATATTCCAAAGAGACGTCACACTTTAAAACATTAGCATCGCTGACAACAAAAGTTCATTCAGCTGGATAGGCAACAGTGTCACAGAAGAGAACAGAGGGGGCTTTGATAGATGGTATACTTCTTTCAAATGACAGATCACCCTTAAAGAGAAGAACCTCTACCATGGTTTCATCAACTTTAATCAACAACCTTATATAATTTTTATTTATCGTTTCTAAATGCTGCCTTGCCATTTCTACTAAAGCTATACTATACTAATTTAACATTTTAGCATTGTATTATCAAAGTTTAAGTTCACACCCCAGGGTTATTTTTTGTGAAAGCAATTTAAAAAAAAATGTTAACTGCCAAGAAATTTTATCTTTACTGCCCAGAGGAAACATAACATACAAGGCCTCCTAAGTAAGCTTAAAGTGTTCGTGTACGATAATTTGTGATAATATTAACATTATTGTATTATTTATTGTATTATATATAAAACAATACAAATACTTTGTTACCTTTTGTCATTTCTGTCTCTCTCACAATGTGCTAGTTTCACTTAAAAAAGGTGTTATATTATTTTGACATTCAAGCTACTAAGTTACTCATTTGTCCCTCCCCACTACCCTTAGCTGACCATTTCTCTATGGTAACATCACACTGCACCACTAACTGCCCAGCTCACTTCCTGCTGACGATAAAGAGAAAACGTGTCCTTTATCCCCTCAAGGGTGAGATCACATAATTCCGATGGTTTATCCCTGCTAGCTGGCCACATGTAGGGTGATAAGACAATCACCACAATGCCTTAGTAGCAGGGGAATGCTTTTGATGTGCTCGGTCACTAGAAAACATTCAAACTTAGCATAAAAGAGCTCAGCATGCAATCATCAAAAAGGTGTAAACGCCACACCTTGAAAAACACCAGGAAATGGCTCATTCCATTTCTTAGGGCCCATTTGTATTTCATGAGGAACACTATCTTGGTTTAGTGGCCATGACAAAAGAAGCAGAAACGCCTGTGGCCAGTACTGTCATGTTCAACTCTTTAGTGCTAAGAAAAAGAAACATAAATCATACAAGAATAGCAGGGATTACATTCTACAGTTTCAAAACAGCATTCCAGAGGTGGCTCAAAGAGGCGATTTTTCTCCCGAGCCAAGGAACATAAAATGTGCAGTTTATGTTTAGCATCGTTTCACTTCAGAGGATGTCCAGACAGTTAGAAAAACACAGTCTAAACCACCACTTGCCTCGGCTTGGACATTATGCATGTAAAAAGTGGTCACCAGCTAAAGTCCACATTGTGCACGGCCGTGGCACTTAAAGAGCTGACCGAGATCCAGACATAAAACAAACACATCATAAAACATTTAAACACAGTTGGAATTAAAAAGGCCTGCAGATTTTCGCTTCAGTTTGATTGACTGGTTTCAGCCAACATGTCAGCGAGCGATGGTGGCTTTACGTAACAAGCACTCAAAAGCACCACATGACACCAGCTCAGACTGAAACAAGTGGCGACTGGGCCATGAATGATTAAGGGAATCTTATGTTGCCTGCGGCGCCTGTACTCTTACAAAATGGCATCACAGCCATGCCATGTTTACTACCGCTGACGTTCTCTGTAATGCCAATGTCCCACTTTCTATCTTCAACATATTCAAAAGGCATAAGGTCTTTAGGGATTTGAGTCAGGCTGCTGCACTATTAACTGCCAGCATTGGCCAATATAATTTGAATCTTTTTTATTTTTAAAGAATGACAGAGAGTGCATTACTTATTCATGGGTGGAAGCATCTAAATAAGTCTATATTTAATACCATTACTATCATTTCACAGTAGTAGTACTACTGCAATATATGACCAGTTACATTGCCAGGCTGTGAAACTTTTAAAACATATTTCAGTTACCATTAATAACGGAATAACTAGCCTAATTGAATTGTAATATAATCCACCCAAAACAAACAGCTTTCATCCTCTGTTGTCCACATCATCTAATGATATGTAAAACAGAGACGTCTCTTTCTACTTGCTCCAAGCAATAAAGGAAACCTCTGCTTTGTTTAACCTTGAACTAGCAACAATCCCTGCCATAGCGCTCACTCATAACAATAGGACTAGGCTCGCCTATTGTAGACCTCATTGAGGTGCAAATTAAATCAGGAGCTGCAATGTCAATACATTTAATAATTAATCAATCAATGGAGATGCATGAGAATAGAAAGACCTCCACTCTGACAAAGAAACTTGCCAAACTTAATTTGCCTTCACATTGGGAGGCCCGTGACCAGAAATAAAATAAAAAAAACTGGTTCCCATGGGGGGAGTGACAGCCAAAAGTGTCAAGAGTGTATAGCTGTAGCCTGCCAAATAGTCCACCAATAGCATTTATACAAGGCTCATCTTAGAGCTCCAATATTGAATTGTGAGGAACCCCAAATCCTGAAGCTTGCTTCAGGCTAGGATCATCATCAGCCTCCTGTAGCTTACCTCAGCTCACGCTGTTAACGTATTTACCCACGCTCCATGGTGCAGTTCGTGTGTATACCCGCTACCTTCTCTGCATACCTTGGCCTAAAGCTAAAAGACGTTTACACAGAGTGCTAGCTGATCCACATCTTCTACTACGCCTGAGGTTTCTGAAACAGTGCAGTTGAGGGGTGTCAACAGGGAACGTGAGGCAAGTCAACAGGGTACCTGACATAAGTGATGAAGTAATAATGAAGTCGTTCAGCCACAATACTCCATTGATATTGCACCACACAGAACTGTGCGTTGTTCTCTTGTAGTAATTACAGGCAAGATAACCTGCTTTTCCTCTTTAACCTTCTGTGTAACAGGCCATGCGTCTTATGACAAATGTCAGGAATGTCTTAAACAATAGCATGCCAAATAAAAAGGAAACATGTAACAAGCAAGGCAGGTGCATGTTCATAAAAATCCTGTGTCCGAGAACCGGGTCTCTTACAATTGGCAAACATCACACCCCACGGCTGATAGATGCAGTACATGAGGTGAGGAGAAGGGTTAATGCCGCCTGCGGTGGTCTAGAGGCACTTACATAGCACATTTGGAACAATAAAATAGAAATGACAAGCATGGAACAAAGACATATCGCCACCCATTAGCATGCTAAAATGTAGCGTCCGTTCAGGTTTGAATGTATCACTTTCCATAATGATTGATGGGAATGAGATGGGAATGTGAGAACCTTCAGGATCAACAGTATGAGATAACACACAAACTCAGAGTCCCAAAAGTAAAGTGATATTATACTCGGCTGGGTCTCAGTAATATCCACAGACCTGAAGAAAGCTCATGTTAATGTAAAAAAGGTTTTGAAAGGCAAGCTCAGGCGGCTTAGCAAGTAAAATATATCCACCTCAGCATTACTGTTGGCCAAGTGCTACAGTAGACCCTCTGTATGGGTGTGGGCGTACGTTGTGTGTAAACTGGAGTGAACCTACCTCTAGGGCCCCAATGCCGTACAAGCAGAAACAAAACCACAGGAGGATTAAAGGCAGCGTGTTCGACACGAGCAAATAAACGTGCGTGAACTGGCCTCGGCACAGTTGGACGGGAGTTCAGGACTGCAAGCCACACCAAACCCCTCCCAAAAAAAATAAAAACAACAACAACTAACCAAACCTGACCCCCAACTGCCACCATCCATCACTCTACTGCCATGGTCCAAATCCACTGGATATTACTAGGGGGTTGCTACAGCCAGCAAGCTGTTTTGCTGGGGCTTGTTTTCTAGCTAGGCTAAAAGTTAATCGTTGACCCCATAACACATTTCATATCAGCAACCACGTGGTCGCGCCGAACGATGTTATAATCCTCACAAATCCCAGTCCCTCAGCAGAGGAGAACCACCCCTACTATCTCCCCTCGGGTTAGCAGCCAATGGCCATGGCAGTCTTTTCTAAAGCGGTTACTCCTGCATGGTTGGACATGTGTGGTCAGACACCGGGTGGGCTAGCATGCCGGGCTAGCAAGGGGGGGGGTTGTTGTCGTCCTCTGGTACATATGAGAAATATCCTGTGTGAAAACACGGTGGCCTCCTCTCTTCCCTTCAAAAAGGCATGAGAGTGTGGCGCCTGGATGTGTGCTAGGAAGGGAGGGGCACAACCCATCCCCTGTGGGAAATGAACTTTTCAGAGACAGGCAGAGTAAAGGGCAGTAAAGATGGACACGCCTGCCTAGGGGTGGTGGAAAGTGGGGCAGCATTGAACGCATGCCCTGTCTTTGTTCATGCCGCTCTTTTCCTTTGCCCCTGCATGAAATGCACTCAGAATCTCATTTTGAATGAAACAGAGGGGGGACTGTACTGCAACTGTACTGTGTGCAATGTCCAATTACACACCGCATCCCTTGGCGGTTCCTGACAAATGGGCGGGACCCTTGCGCCCTGGTAGCACAGAGCAGAATTCAAGCCAAGAGATTGAATCGCTCCAACAGCTGCTAGACAATAGAGGCGAGCTTCCGCGGAGGACTGACTAAATAACAGAGACCTGCCGCAAAAACAGTCCATTATAGAACAGATGCCCATGCAGCCAATATGACTTTCGTTTCCTGCGTATAGTTAATAGCTGCGATGGCACTACAACAATGTACCCGATTTGTGCAACCCCAGGTGTACTTTGCACCGTTACGAAGGTCAGCGGAAAATTGGAGCTCATTTACAGAAATGAGGAGTGGGAGTTAGCGGCATGCAGTTAGCTTAGCAGCGGTTCAGCTAACTGCCCTCCGTGAATGAGCGGCCTTAAGGGGGAAATGTGCCAAATTGCCAGGAAGATAAGCTGTGGCCGAAACCAAACGGGGAAGGGCTAACACAGCAATTACTTAGCAGATAAACACTTTACCTGAATGTCCACACAGAGAGGTGAAATCTACATTGCGACTGCAAGATAAAGAGTACGTGTGAAACATTTCTGCACTGTGTCAGCTTTTCAGCGGCTCCTGCCTTTTTTTTTTAATCAGTTGCCTCCCACCAAAGTCAAACACGCTGGTAAGAGAGCGGTTAGAAAGGCCCGAGGCACTGAGACCTTGCAAGATAAGATAATAAACCCCATGGCGCTGCCTTTAACACCAATAGTCGCCAACAGAACACTCAAGTGACAAAGCACCAGGGGGCCTACAAACACAGCCACTTCAACATCATAAAACCGATTCATACAAGCTCAAGATCCTATCAGAGCAAATAACCAGTTGAGTCAGAGCTACATGGTTGCTGCAGCTGTAAGATAAATCATTATTGCAACATAAACGTAGTCCTAAAGCAAATTTGAGCCAAAACACTGACAACACAGCCTCGCTTACAATTGGTCAACAATGTTTGGTTTTTACATGCTTCCCATATGAAATGGCCTTTCTTCCTCCTCTATCATTTGGCTCTGCCATTTTTTTTGGTTAATTTTACCGCCTTTTCCTCTCATTAAACGAGCTTCCTAGTGGGTATACTGGTTTCTGCTTGTAGCGCCGTAGTGCACTCTTGGTGTATGACCCTGTCAGTCGCCGTTCGTCTGAAGTGTACTGCAGGCTTAAGAGCACGGTTATCTAACTCTGATAGAGTGAGACAGGAAGGCAAGACACTTTGCCTCAAGACAGGACGGAGTAATTGGATACAAGTGCTCGCTTCAAAGTGAATCTCCACTTATTCCAAGGTGCGCAAGCATGTGTATGCTAAACGTGAGCACAGCGTTCCTATTTCGAATAATTGGGAGTCTGTTGGCCAGCGAATGGAGATCTTCAGTGTAACGTGATTCGACAAGGACGTGCAGTGCTGAAGCAAATCAGATGCAAAGTGACTAACCAACATTGCCAGAAATGAGGCAAGGGCATCGGAATACATTAGACTCCCTCCATAGGGGTCTAATGAAATACAGAGCACTTTTAAAATGTGCAGATCTCGTCATGTCGGCGCAAATGCTAAGCATAGCCCGCATCTGAGAACTTGCAGTAATCAAAGACCTGTATTACAGCCTATTTAGGAAAGATGTCCTCCATAGCTTTCTGTTATACTAGTTAGCTCATCTCTGGTGTCCTGTGTGGATTTGGCATCGAAGTATAGAAGCTTAGATTTCCTGTAAACTCCAAGCCATCTTTGTTTGCAAGTCGATGTCCTCATAAGGAAAACGTGTCCAAGCAACCTTATTTTTCGGGCTGTGTTTACATGTATACACTACATATGTGTGGGTGCGGGGTTGTCCGGTGGCTAATAAGCTCAAAGTCTATCAACAGTTCAGCTACCGGCACTACCCTGTGCTGCTGACAGACAAGTGTGTATGGTTTCAAGGGTCAGAGACTTTTGGCCCAGATCAGATTTCAATAGTTCCACGTGGGTCTGGCTTTAGATTACGTAAAAACTACAACCGTAGTTTTGTATAAAATACACACTGGCAGCACACATCTCATGGCTAAAATAAGTTATGCTTTGATCGTTTGATTACACTGTGGAAAAACATTGGATGTCCCTCCTTAACTAGAAAACTTATTCTTTCCTCCATTATTCATGCCAATATACACTCGGTATACAACGGTTGGGCTCTATTCTCTACAGACAGACAGCTTTAATAACAAACCCCTGCATCATTGTAGGTGGGACTGCAAAAGGTAACAAGATCTTGTGCTCATTACAAAAATATGTTTTCCACAAGTGCCTGTGTGCGTCTTCCCTCTCCCATTGGCTTACATCTCACGGGAGGTAGGTTTCACCCTGCGTAACTCGATGTTCCGAATCAACCGATCGGGGCGTGTCTAAACAAAAACAACCCACTACACACCCATATACATTGTTATAGCTCATAGCTCACACACTTTTGCAGATTCCAGATTCCAAAAGGGTCACGCTAAACTCGAAGTGTCAGAACAAAAACAATGGTGAAGTATTAACACTACAATTCTAATTTAATGAAGACAGGAACCAAGCCCTATTGGCAAAACCCAAGCACACACACATTTAATACAAATGAGACAAAAGACATGTATATCTACGTATTGTTTTCACTGACGCTATCCCATACACTGCCTGGCCTGGGCATACCTTTTACAGATTAGAAAGCAGCCTTTCATTAAAAAGATCCACAGGAAATCTCTAAGGTTAAGTGACAAAGAAAGAACATCTTAATCTACTGTAGTTTCACACTACCCCAAAGACTCATACCTCCAGATTCCCAGCTCGGAACTGTCCTCTACTGTGTACATCGTGAACGCAGCTAAGCTGGCAATGCTCCTTTCGTCTTTGTCAGCTTGAGAGAAACCACCTGTTACCATGTCCACACACAGAGACGGAAAACAATGGCTCGCTGAGCTGTAACAACTCAACCGGTGGCGTCAATACATATGACTCAGGCACTGCCTGGTCCATGCATATTGCTCGGTCAAGCAAGCGGAAGCGTGGCTGTCAAAGCTGTGGCGTTTCAGAGACACAGGACGGAGGAGCTTAATGGAATCATACTTTAGTTAATGCCTAACCCCGTTTTCCACCGCAGGCTGCATTAGTGCACTCACCTGACTGAGCTTGGGAAGAAGCCATTAAACTTGGATAGTTGGATTTCACCAGACAACACAGGTAGGGCTTAAAGCCAGCAAATGCGTAATTGCACATCTAGCACTGGGTTTCCAACCATACATTCAAAGGTGTGCTGGTGTAATAACACAGGGGGTGACATACAGTATCCTGCTTACGGTGAGAAAGCACACACCTGTAGGTAACCGTCTTCAGGACATTGAAACCACGGTGACACTATGACACACGTCTGAAAATATGTTTGTGTGTTCAGATTCCACAGAGGATGCCAGACGACAGAAAGCGGACAGGTGTGTCTCATGCAGGCGGACATGTGTCCCGTTTGGCGACAGTAACAGAAACTTCAGAGGATTTTCTGAACCTCACGTAATGCGAGACCAACCCACGAAAGCTCCCATCTAGCTCCAGTGGCAATAGAGTTCCTCAGAGAAGATAAGAAGATATTACCACAACCGGCGTAACAGCTTTAAAACACCCTGCAGTCATAAACAATGGTGCTGCAGTACCGCAAAGTTATTAATACACAGTTGATTGCGTTATGTTCAGAGCAACATGTTTTTGTTATGGAGAGACGTTACACAGACAGACCAAACGCAACTGGTGCTGTCAAGCAGACAATGACAGTTTCAGTGTTAGACCACACAGGTCTAACCAGTTATATACATCCACACAAAACACTAACAAAAACTAGGCTTAGATCTTACCAGTAAAGTGACAGGTGGGTGCACAGAAAAAAGAAAAAGCTAAAAAGGGTAAAGCATAAACCATTACTAAAACACTAAATCTATTCTACCATCTTGTAGAGATTAATATAGGCAATTTATGTTATTAGTTGAGACAATAGAAACAAACCTAGATGATTTCACAAAAATAACTTGAGGCAAATTCCTCACTGAAACAGATAGGCCTGTGTAACAGTCTATTTCCATAAAAGATTTAACTTGGTTCAAGGTGGGTTCAAACAAATCTGAGTTATTACTTCACCACTGTCTTTTACTGCAAGAGCAGTAAACTCAGATATCCTCTTCATATCAAAGACCTGTGCGTTTTCCTTTCAGGAGGGTTGGTTCCTGGAATTGTCTAGTACAGTACAACCCTGCACTGGCTTTCATTCTCAAGATGTTTCAACATCAATAGCTAAGAAAGTGAGCCATTCTTCAAATAGTCTAGTGGTTACAGTAAATATTTTGACTGCAATATGTAATGGAATCAGTAGTTTCCACAGAATTTAGGATTCTTATGAGTCTTTCGAACTCTCTTGTATTGTAAATATGTGAAGGTTTTAATTTGATGGCTGAATTCAAAGGTCAATATTTTGAATGACATGGGTTTAACGGGTATCCTAAGCAATGAGCAAAACATGAGCCATGAGCTATGCAAGACCAATACACACAGATGTCTCCAAATACTTTCTACAGCTAACGATAGTTTCAACAGTTCAATTCCCATGCCTCAGCTTGATATTTGTTTTAGTTAATCCTCTGCATTTAGAGTGGTATTTGATGAAAATGTATTTCCTGTGACTTGGGGCTCGGGCTGTCATAAATAATTTTCCTCAAGCTTGTGTGGACCAAGTAACCATTAAAGGAGATCTAGCAGGCCAAATGCCAAGACTTTCTCACCATGTTCAACCTCAGCCTCCAGTGGGGCCTAAGGGTGTGTGGGTGGTGGTGGTTGGCTTTTCACAAATATAGAGAGACATACATGCAAATATTATTGGCACATGTCTGGCGACAAATTAAAAGAAAACAAACACGCACAAAGACAGACTTACTCCACATCACTATCAAAATGGCGTTATGAATTAAAGGTTCATTTACGAGCTACAACTCACGGAAACCGCCCGGAAAAAGAAAAGTTGATTCACTTTTGAATCGCTGGGGAGTTATTTGTCATCATCATCCTGGAGTGCTACGTGCCAAACTGCTTGAAGTCAGCACTTTCATGACAAACAGGCTGAGAGTGTGTATGAGGCCTGGCTGTCCTATGCAGACCGTAAGGAAATGACCTCAGAGCAGCCAGTGCTGGGCAGCTAGCCAGCCTCTTCCCTATGCAGCAGGCTCTTCCAGAGCACACTGAGCTAGCCTTCATCGCTAGCCCAGCGAAACTGTGTCAAGGCGGGGGGGTGATGACACACACACACTTTCCCTCCCCCTCCATCCAGCTATTGAAGACAATGGACGTTGATGGACAGATAACTTTCTGGCAGCACCGGGCAGCCCGAAACAATAAACTATGCCGCTGAAAGCTCTGGAAAGAGTGCGTGCCAATGTACTGTAGCTCACCGTTGGTATAAAAGGGGAAGCTGTGTGTATAAGTGGGATACCTACTCTCATCTAAAAGAGACCAGCTGTGAGGCATAGTCCTGTCCTTGGCCTAACCGCCTGGTCAGGCACTGCAAACTGAAAGGGGAACACATTGCAGCACTTTGTTCACACTGCCTTCTTTGCTTATCCATAAAAACTTGCTGGCACAGCATGGGATGCATGATTTGGCCAAAGAAATACTGGTCTGATAGAGCTAGCTTAAAGACAGATACAGGCAGGCTCTCTCCATCAACGCCACAGATTTAAGTGTATACGTTAGGCTCCCCGTGGTGTCATAGGTCAACGTGCAGCAGCGTCGTGTGGGCTCAGACAAAGCTACGCTCATTTGTCAAGACGTCCATGGCTTTTGTCCAGAGTACCAGTTTAACAAAAAGGGAGGGTTGATTACTAATATGCGTTTTAGGGGGGGGCTATTTATGGTGTGCAGTTACAAACAGACACACATTATTATTCAATTACATCTTGATTAATGAGGCCAAAGAAGTTAATACCAAAAAAATGTAATCTGAAGTAATTTACTTAGAGTTAATCAGTTCCATTTTGTAAACACTCCAGAACTACCAATTAACTGGGAAAAGTGGTGTAGCGAGGGAGGGTAGCGAAAAGTACACCAATGTAGAACCGTTTGGGAAATCTGCAGCTTTTGGTAAGTTTCCAAATGTATTAAAGTACCATGTGTGCTTTTGTTTTCCCATTGCGGAGTGTTGTTATAACTCTTGTAGTAGACCACTGATGCTGACGAGCCATCTGCCCCACTGCGATTAAACTGTACACAGAAGGCCATCATATAGCTGGATAAAGGTATTTGGGACACCTATTTACGACTCTGCATGCTGGAACCCGACTGGGTAATCTGTTAGTCAAATAGGTTAACTGAATACATTTAAATTGTATGCAATTCAAGTCCAGAGAGGCAGACTAAAAAGTGTTTAAACAGCAAAGTTTATCAGGAATGACCAAATCAATTTATCCGAGATCTGAAAAACCAAGACTCAGAAAGTAAAGTACACAAATTAGTTATTTCCAGTTAGTAACTGCTATCTGCTTAACAATCCTTAAAATGTAGGCTAACTCATTGTCAGCTTAACCGAATATATTGGCTACATTAAAATTTAAGTCGCTAAACTTATGAGCCATTTAAAGGCAGAGACATCGTAAAGAGTTTGGAAACTAAAAATTTGGATTTCTTCGAAAGACTAGGCTAAGTATTATTCTATCATTTTCTCTTTTTCGAGCACCGTCTGTCGACACGCCACATAGATTTTGACATATAAAGTGCGATTGTCTTGTTGGACAATGGACTGGTCTCCATATGGGACAGACACCTTTGAAACTGCCAGCCGCTGATTGTCCACAAAGCAGATTTGAGATTCAAATGAGATGCAGATTAACTTCTACCCGAGACCAACTACAGGACATATACTTTTGTAATATTGTTTTAATCATTTTAAGATCCAAAATAAAATGTGGAAACTGTCTAAACACTCACCATCTAACTCATATAGATCTCAGGCAAATTGAATAACGGCGCTTTAAAATAACTATGATTCATAGAGAAATGTTACCTTTCTTTGGTAGGCTATTAGCCTTGTAATCGGGAAGTTTCAGAATCAATCCCAATCGAATTTCCCAAAAGCATCTAACACATAGAAATAAAAAATCCGATGAACAGCAATTGTATATTGTAGACGGGAAAAAAGTACAATTCAATTCTTTCCGGAGAAGGATCTATCTGGGTGCGTATTCCTTACGGGTCAGTCAAGTTTGCTGAGCGGTGGCGCACAAAACAATCTTTCCACGCCTCTGTCTGCCAGATATCCGCCCCCTATCACGGTTTAAAGGGCCACTGCACTATTAATTCTCCGAGTCACCCCTGTAATAGGCAGTGCATCAGCTGTTCTAAAATAGGAAGTTAATCCGTTTATATCGTCCTCCTCATCAGGTACGTAATCCTCATCGATTATTCTTGCTACCATAAACCTAATTCATGTGGCTGTGCAATCTTCTGTCATTTCCCTTAGTGAAAACAATTAAAATAATGTTATTAAGAAGAGAAACAACAGGACATGTTTCCATTTTCATTTTTATTTTGAAAATAGTATTTTTGTCATCATCAGATCACTTCAAGGTCATGACCATGACATGGTCATGACACTGTGT
Organism: Percopsis transmontana; assembly: GCA_025447815.1. Lineage (NCBI taxonomy): Eukaryota > Metazoa > Chordata > Actinopteri > Percopsiformes > Percopsidae > Percopsis > Percopsis transmontana. The sequence continues at coordinate 26,116 of JAOEHI010016581.1, forward strand.
TTATTCCCCCACTGTATGTTAAAGAATACATTTGATCACACAGAATACATCCTTGGCACTAAAACACCCAGTATACTACAACATCTTTTAGATGGGTCACACTGCCATTTTGCAGGTCCAATACGTCCAGAACTGGTGGGAGCAAAGTAAGATGAAGGGTTTAAATACCTCAGTGCAAAGCAAACAGCAGTAGCCTACTGGAAAAACAAAACACAACAGAAAACAGTGGACTCTTTAAGAGATTCATTGTGTTTCATATTTGCAAGTGATATGAAATGTCGATTCACAACAGTCTGAATCCTTACACTCACAAGCAGGTTCACAACTTCGTTAAGTTGGTAAAAATATCAAATGTACACTTGAATGTACAAAGTGACTTATAATGTGTGTTTTTTTTAATTTACTGCAGGAATAACTGATTGTGACATTCTGTATAAAAATATATCTATAAATGTCTTTCATTTCAATGATAGATAAGGTAATTTATTTTAATTATTATTTATTATATATTTGACTGATAGATTTTAGCACTAATAGGGCGGGAGAAATTTAAGAGAACTGCATCCACCCTTTTCCAAAGCCACGCACACACAACCACACAAACACACCTAATGTAATTGAACTATCTTTAATCTGTTATGAGAATAAAGTACATTCTGCATGGGGCCTTTTTGTTTCAAATATAGACTACTGGCCAAAGGTCAGGAATGTGCACAAACTACACATACTGTAAAATCAGAAAAAAAAGTTCTCACCCAAATTTCCAGTAGATTTGTAGCACAAGTGAAATATACTGAAATCCATGCGTGCAGACATACAGGATTCAGTTGTCATCTCAAACAAACTCTATAAATTTGTGGTTGTCTCTGTATTCACAATTTCCTAATTAAATGAAGGAAAAACTCTACTTCACAGGGAATTTCATTCATTTAGTACTTCGGATGGACAAAACATTAAGAGCAAATTAAAGCCAGCCCGTCTGATTATCCACCGGAGGCATGACCGGCGTCCCTATAACGTGTGTGGGGTTTTATGATCATCTTATTTTGGTTACTTCAGAACATCAATTATTTTGAGCACACTGCTTTGATGGGGCACTATACCCCACTTGTTGAAAGATTATATCCTTGTGTGCCTTTTAGTGCTATTGGTTAAGTAACGCTACACAGGCCTATGTAGCTGTAAAATAACCTGAATGGTGAGTGGAGAGGTGGCCTGTTTGAAATGAAATCATCTGGCATGACCTATAAAAGGACAACCATTACAAATCAAAGGGACCATTATGAAAATAATTAAACATGAGCTCATTCAAGCATTTGTGTGAATTGTATGCCCCGAATTTGATTCTTGCTTGGACACACCCTGGAAATTAGGCTGGAGAGATGAATGGGGTTATGAGCCCAGACTTCCAATACAGGTTTCCAGAAACCAGAACCAACCAGAAGACACATTTGTGAGATTAAAAAACAATGTTTTCATAGGCTACTCACAGGAAAAGACCCCCTTCTGTTATATGTATAATTTATCCAACTACCAGTGTATCCTATTTAAATCTTTTTACACCCCCCAGTGAGGCCCACCACACACCAAATGGGCAATTAAATGACAATTTTCAAAGCCCTTGGAGCCGTTTGTTGGAATCTTTGAATGTTCTTTCTGCAGGGTTCTCAAAGCTCAGCAAGGCTGTTGTAATACCCTAGGCTCTTTTAATGGGGACCCCCACTTTCCTCATTATGCTGCCATTCTCTCCTCTAGAGAGAGATAGGAATATATAACAGCTGATAAGAGAGATAAATCAACATTTGAGCAAATGAAATGGCTTCTGGCCCAGTGTTGTTTCCCAGATTCCAAACCCAATCCAATTTATTCTCTTCCCTGGCTTCAGTGCGTTATTCAAGTTAGCCTTGAGTCAAGTTAACTGTGATCGAATTATCATCGTCTAACACCATCTGACATTCTCTACTGACAAACACTGTGGTTTAGGCCAGTCACACTGGGATATCTCTGATGATCATTTGTTATTGTCTTTTTAATGGGATGCTTAAGCTAGTTTAGTTACTGAAAGAATTCAAGGAACAAATGATGAGTTGATTAATGACTCTGTTGACTCTGTTAATGCTGGATGTTTTTGTTAAATAAATGAGGGCTGTCACTCGCAGTAATCCAGGCAACTGTATTTGAGCTGCGGCTCATTTTTTAGGTTTTGTTAATCAGATACAGAGAAAGTTGTATGAAGAGCACAAGGTAGAAAAGCAAAAGAAAAGTGAAAAATTACTAAAAGAGATGTTTTCCCAACATGACAGGGGGTGCGTAGACTGTAAATGAACGCACATCCAATGTACCAATGTGCTTTCAATTTGATAGAGCTAGTGAGAATGACACAGACGTCAGCAGGTCACAGCTATAGACTAATAACTGGATTTCACAGCGCCCGTCCCACTGAATGCTAATGGGCGCCAAGTCGGGTGCGTTTTTCGCCACCTCTCCGACACTTCGCACCTATAAATCGCGATACATTTAACAGACTATTACAGATGACTGTTGACGCACTATACTCTTCTCTCAAAGGAACAGTATATTCACACTCAGACCTATGAGTGTGAATATACACACAGCTCATTTCCTAAAGGGTCGCCACTTGGAAGATTGAGCCTTTACAGTGTTGGTGGTTTTGTCTTACACATATATAAATCTTTACGTCTCGTCACTCGTCGGATCCACTGCCTGCCCCACCTTAGACATAACTGTACAGTTTACCATTGACTACCAGCAGGGCTGCCATTGAAAAATAATTTATTTCAGAAACGTACCGTGATAATTTTTTCCATTCAGATACTGCATGATATAAGCTTTGCGTACAGTGAAATCACCCCACAGTGGAAAAAAAGCACTTTTTTTTTCTTTTTTTAAACTATGAACATTGTGAATATGCCACCGAGTTTCACTATAGCGTTAATGAGACTGCCTTACGGGAAGGGCTTGGGCACAGGAGGAGAATGCCAACCTTTAGTGGCATTTTTCCAGGCTATAGGCTTATAGTTGCTGTGTACCAGTCTCTTAATATCCATACACACAGTGAATGCTCTTTAAAGCTTACGCAGTGAAGAAGACAGATAGCTGTTCGCACAGTCTTGTATTTGGGACAGTGCGGCCGCACCGAGAGTCCCACTTCATGACATCATCTCTTGGCGCCGACTTAAAGCTGATAGTTGTCAGCAGAGCAGGGTGCAGTCGCACCGGCGGGAGGTTAAAAGGCGTCTCTCTGTGTCTGATCAAAATGGCCCCCGTAGAGGTTAAAGCGGAACCAGCAGCTGTGCCCGCATGTGTCAGCCACAAACCACTTCAGACGCCAGCCTGTTTTGACTTCCACTCCAGCTGGATGTCACCGATGCCGTGGGTATGGGCAGCAAGAGGGATGTGTGTGTGTGTGTGTGTGTGTGTGTGTAAGAGAGAGAGAGAGAGAGAGAGAGAGAGAGAGAGAGAGAGAGAGAGAGAGAGA
>JAOEHI010016592.1:0-29612 GCA_025447815.1 Percopsis transmontana
ACCTTTTTGAGCCATAACTCCTGGCTCAAAAAGGTTTTAGACCACGGTTCACTATTAAAATATACAATATGCAATTGTATATCAATAGGCTGAGTATGGAACTAACACACCAAAACATTTTTATTTCACTTTTACCTTCCACAGTTGGGACTGGGACAATGAACAGAAGGACTCGGACAATCTAGTCCATCTCTTACAATAGCTTTGTTATGGCAACAAGCCTCCAATGACAGATGGACACAGAACAGCTGAAGGAGTTCTTTATCAAGAAGATAGCGTAGTCTCTGGTGGATAGTTTATAGCGTGTCTTTGAACAATAAAGAGAGATGTGTAAAAGATGTGTGAGAGTTTGTATACATGCCAGCACATTTGTTCGTATGCGTGAGTTTGTGTGTTAACAGTGTGGGAGAGAGAACAATAGCGAAGAAGAGAATAAATACGCAGAGGTGGACAGACAGCTCATTTGTGTGGGCACAGGTAAAGGTGATTGGGACCTGTGGGTTGTTATTTTAGTACTAACTCAAAAGGGGCACTACAAAAGAACAGTTGAACTTGTTATTACCGGGGCTGATCTGATTAGCAAAAATCTGAAAAATAACTGATCTGAATTGAATGAATAAATTAGTGCATCAATTAGAAGTAATAAAAACAAAACATTTGAACCCTGGTGTGTTGGCAAAAAACTTACAGTACAAAGAACTGCTGAGAATAGTATTGTGGACACACATTCTGAGGTGCTCTGTCCAGTCCTATTCGTTATTATTGTTATTTGGTAGCCTGGACCAAATAGTCAAACAGTCGCTCTGAGCGCTGCTTAAATGTAACTAGAGCAGTGGAGAGACCACACTTAAATCCCCAGTCGTACTTGTTACATGGCTGCTAACCAAATTTGCGACAATCAAGGAATCAGATCCAGATCCCCCAATAGATATCACACATATTTTCATGTGTGTTCATGTCCCACTGCGGTTCCTTTGGCAAATTCATCAGCCTTAAGAAATATCATTATTTTACTGCCCTTGAATCCAACACAAGCTTTACAGCTAACAGGAGAAAACATTTTCTAGATTGTTAGATAGTGTGAATCCTTGTGTTTATATAATATGTCACCTTAAACAATAACACAACATACCCTACTAATGTTAGACATGTCTTAAAAAAATACTGACAATTGTACGTTGTTTGTCTAATAAAAGATTACTAGACATTATGACATATTGCCAGAGACCCTTATTTTTGTTACTTGTTTACAATGAAAAGTCAATAGAGGGATGTTAATATTATTAAGATTTAATAGGGGTTTTGTACTACAGTAGCACCTAGTGGTCAGAAAATCTTGGCACTGTGTGGTAGTCTAGGGCAGTGATTTTGAAATTATAACTCCAATTGCATTTGTCATAGGTCCAAACAAGTGTTCCTTCCCAAAACGCTATATGTGGCACTGCCTTCCTAATTAGCTGAGCACCTGTGTGTTTTGAGGTTATGTAACAACTTCCTTACCTAGTCATTCTACCTTTCAACAGTAGCCAGAATACTGACACAAAATTCAGCTCCACTTTAAAATAAGGAGGAATGTGTGAGTCAGGAAGCACCCCTTTCCTTTTCACACCAAGTATGATGACTAAATCACGTGTTCTGTGAGAGGTTAGCTTTGATATCTGTTTGTTTTCCTTTGTTCCGTGCCATTACGCACTTGTTAAATACAATATAGGCTACTGAAATCTCCGCACATAGGCTACAGGCCTATGTTATTTGCCATAGTTCCTTGTTAATGTAAATTACATTAGTCTGTTAGTGACAATTTGCTTTATTATTGCAATCCTCTGTTTATTAATTTTAGTCGCTATTGTTGAAATTACCCCTCATTAGATTACACTACATTTGTTTAACCATTTATTATTCTGTACCTACATTTTAGGCAATATAGAATCACATGATTAAATTACAAAATGGCTACCAGAGAAAGACAGTACTACAGATCTACTTTCCAGTGATTACAAATGTTATTCCAGGAAATATTATTCTAAACCAGCTCTGAATGGATTCAGTCAAAAAGCGATCTAATTCAATGTAAATTTAAGGTGGCCTAAATTGCCCTGAAATTGCATGTGTGGTCACCGCTATTTTTGAACTATCCATCAAACGAATGTGTCAATCAGAAAAAAAAAGGTCAACTTTACACTGTAAACCTTCAATCAGCACAGATTAGAAACCTATCCACAGACAGAGGGTATACTGTTGGGGGGGCGGGGGAGAAAGAGAGAGAGAGGGAGAGAGAGAGAGTGCGCAGCAGTGGAAGAATTTACTCTGAACTCTCCTTGCTGCTTAACCAGTCATTACATTGGGGAGTGAGGGTCCAGGGCCCCCAAACTATCATTTATCAGTCATCACCGTAGGATGGAAAGCCCTTGCTTTCCTCCATGTTATTTCCACTCAGAGTAGTTAAGTAAGTTCTCAAGCGCTCAATCACTGCCATATAGCGAGTCTCCGCAAGCGGAGAGAGAGAGCGAGCGAAAGGTAAATGAATGAACGGGAGGAATTAGGTTGCCGTTAACTCAGAGGGTCGAAGCACCGACAGACAAATGAGAAAACACAGCCCTGACGGTGCTGACAAATGGGGCTACTTTCTCTCAGAAAATGAGCGGGCATTATGGGCTGAGGATGGATGAGTGACGAAAATAGCTGTGACGCTAAGTTCTGTTTAACTTTGGGAGGTTTGTGGGCCAGTGTTGTGACCTGCACTATTGCTAATCTACAGAGGTTTTGTAATTCTTACAGTAATTAGTCTATGTCTAGGATGTGAAGCTAATGTGAAAATTGCTTTGCATTTGTTAAACAAAATATAGTCTGTTAAAGGTAACCCCAATTACTACATTTAAAGGCATACACCACAATTGCATTATAGTGCACCCAGAACCTCAAATTTCCACCCCAACTCTCTGCTTATGTTTGAAAACAACTGTAGAGAGTGGGGTAGAGAACGTTGTGAGCTCTTGGAGCTCTGTAAGGTAGAGAGGAGTGTGAGACAGTTGAACCATATAGACAAAATAATTGTAATGCTGGTTTGAACCACCAACTAATCTTTAAGCCACTAGAGGCGCACATGCACACACACCCACAATATATCCGGGAAAAATGTTTTTTTTGCTTGTATAGTTACAGTTATTTAAAAAGACTATTTGGCCTACTTCCCAAATCGGATTCAGTAATATGGCAATCAGTGCAACATTTGAACCTGATAAAACAGGTGTGCGTGCAGGCGTGTATGAGAGTCTGAGAGAAGGAACGAGAGCAGATATAGAGTTTACAGGCCTACGACAAGCAAATAAAGGAGAAGCCAGACAGCAAGATAGCAGAGCAAAGAGCATGGAGACAGCCAGGCTGCTGATTATCAGACTGCGTGTCAGCCCTGACGCCTATAGACGCAGCCACCCAGCCACCCAGCCCCTCATCTCACCGTCTTACACATCACTCTGCCCCATGCAGTCAGATCACAGCTCGGTGCCGTCTGCCTCCCCCCCTCCGACAAACGTCATCTGTGACCTACCTCCGGGTTCGGAAATGAGATTCATTTCCCCCAACTCGGGTGTGTCATTCTGTGAGTGTTTTTCTGTCTGGGCCTGTCTGGGTGTGTTGTTTTGGTTGCGAGACTTAATTTGGTTTGGTTATATTTCAGCAGGATAAAACTTCAGCAGTTTTGAGATGCGGTACGTTCCGGAAAAACTTCAATTAGGCTTTGAATGAATTTGCACATCCGCAAAAACCTGGCTGCATTAAGGAGAGCACAGTTTTACTTTGTATTTCAGCGTAAGAACTTTCTCTGCCAGTAGGAAGGGTTGGGAAAAGGTAAGGGGGGGTCGTCATAAGATTAGATTATACTGTCTCGGATCACTGCACAAAGTATGACTTTCTGCTTCAAGAAATTTATATTGGTTGCTTGGTGCCTATCTCCCTTTGTTGTTTAGTTGTGAATGATACTATCCCATTCTGTGTGTGCTTCTATGGTGTTGAATATCTGTATGCAGTCTAGTTATTGGGGGATTTGTTCAAAGTTAGCAAGAACGGTTCTCGTCAGGTTATTTTTTATGTAATGTTTTAAATTTTTTTATTTACATGTACTTTACTGGTATAATAATTACATTTGTGTTCAAAAAACAACATAAGAACAATACTAAATTCCACCACTCAACCCTGGAAAGTGCAAAAAGCAGCTAGCGACAGCCCTCCCTGTTAAAGAGCCCTGAGATATCCTAATGTCTTATATCGTTTCATTTCACACCAGGGGCTTGTAAGTCAACGCTCGTCTTAAATTATACCACTAAAGGGTAATAACAACTTTTACCCATGTGTGCTAATAGATGCCCTTCATCGACTATCATAGGACACGGTAGAAAGAGATGCTTTTGAGGTTAATAAGAAAAGAAATACGTACATGAAAGCCACAGAGGCTATTAGTGCGGGATGACACACGTGTGTGTCTTGAGCTGCATCCTGCAAAGCTAATTTTAAACTAATTACGTGTGCGAGCACATTCACACACGTACACACACACACAGTTAAACTGTTCGATGTTAGACACAGAGGGAGTGTATGCGCGTGTGTGTTGGGGGTTTACAGGTAATGAATGTAATTAATGAAGAAGCTCCTTTAAGAGTGTGTCATGCTGTCTCAGCTCGCCTACTGCAATTTACTGCAAATAACCAATCGCACGTCACGAGGCAAAGGCGCTCCTCAATATGTGTGTTTATGTGTTAACATGTGTTTGTGTGTGTGACGGAGAGTGAGAGAAAGAGAGTGCTTGGCATGGGTTTGCTGCATGCACACGATAAATAGTGTATGAGTGAATGTATTTGCCTGTGTGTGAGTGTGTGTTTGTGAGAGAGATAGTGAGCGTCCACTGGGAGCTCCAACAGCTGTCAGTCTGTAGTGGATGGCAGGGGAATGGACGGTAACTCAGCTGGGACAAATCAGGATGCATCTATAAACATGTGTCTTTCTGTCTGTTATTTTTATCTTTACATCTTTACAGATAATTACTTCCCCATCTGTTTAATATTTTTTTGTCCATTTCCCTCAGTGGGACTGTAGTTTATGGTAGGTTAACTTAGTGGGGTTGGTAGAGGTAACACTAACCGAAACTCTTATAGTTTTTATAATTTACTGCCTGGTATATACTTATGTGTGATTTGGTTTTCATTTGTCAAAGTTTCTGTAACTCTCACTTCTTTTCTAGGGTGGTTTAGTTAACTCCACGCCCAACGCCCAACCAGAGGACCGTGGACTGCTTTGTCTGCCTCCTCACCCTTGACCTGTCCGGTTTGGTTGAACCTGCCAAAACCATCATAGCTCTCAGGATCGCTGGAGTACGCAAGCCTCTCCATCGCGTCAAGGTAGTCCAGGAGAGGTTGTGGACACCACCGGAGGGACAGAAGCCGACATAAAAAGCAGGAATAGGGGTGGTGTTTAAGATGCTCAGGAATCAAAACGCATCTCAATCAATACCAAAATTGGCATCTTGAACTCCAATGTGTAACAGGTGTTGCTGTATGCATCAGAGACATGGAGAACAACAAAACACACAACAAATAGGCTGCAAACATTCACTCCGGCCTCAGGAGAATATTAAACATCTGGTGGAGAGACAAAGTAAGCAATGTGGACCTGTGGAAAAGAACAAGCAGGATCCCACTGACATACAAATTAAAAAGAGAAAGTAGTGCTGGATTGGACACACCCTCAGAAAACCCGACACAGACATCACCCGACAAGCCCTGCAATGGAACCCCCAAGGAAAAGAGGTCGCCACAGGAACAGCTGTAGAAGAGGTGCCCAGCCAGAGATGTCTGGGAGTGGGCTCAACTGGGAAGATCTCGAAAGAACCGCCAACAACTGAGTGAAGTGGAGGACATTTGTCAATGGCCTGTGCTCCCTAGAGGGGCAAAGGGCTTAAAAAAGAAGAACAAGATATACTTTTATATCTCATGTTGTATATATTATTAACTTGTTAAGTGTATCATAGTTCCTGCTGCCCCCTCAAGCCCATCTGGAGGAACGGGAGATGGAGTCTTTTCATCTTTCCATCTTATTATAGATTATCTCTGCGGGGACACAAACGCAGCAAGCTGTCACGCAAGTGTGTCTAATGTGTGGAGTTATGACAGGGCAGCCAGGGAACCCAAGCAGAAGGTTGGCATACACCAAAAGAAAGAGAAATATGTCAAAAATCTGTTTCTCTGGTACTATAGGCAGTCAGGCATTGGAAAAAAATTTAATAGTCTTGAAGCTAACATAAAGGGAAGGTATTAAGTTTCACTCAGTTTCACATTGTGAGAGACAGTAGCGCTTAGTTAACATAAACATCGGGCTAGCTTAATGGTCCAATTTTAGGTTTTAAAATTGGATATAAATGGATAAAAAAATGAAAGAAAAATACATTTAAGATACATAAAAGGTATGTTAGTAATATTGTAATAGTAGTTAATAATATTGCAGTGTCATAGACCAGAATTCATTTCCAAACTTCCACATACAGTATGTGAGCGGTTGTCACATAGTAATGGCCAGACATCCACACCATGCTGTCTCCAAGCTGGTTTAATTTGCAACCCCTTATGACAAAGACCATAAAAGGACGCAAAAAATGAATAAACAGTTCTTTCATTTCAAATAAAAATATATTATCAGCAATAGTAGATGTCGTTCATTTTGTTTAAAAAAGATGTCGTGTTAAGGGATGAATGGAAAACGCCATTGTTAGATAAGGCAGTGTAATGTATTTCTAAAGCACACTGAACATGCATCTCGGAAGAGATGGTTTCTCTCTGGAGACTCATAATGGGGACAGCATGCAGTGTAAAATTCTTTGTCTACAGACAACAGCCTTTCAGTTACCATCACTCAACCTGCTCACCACGGCAATATGGAGCTGAAAACAATTTCCCTGCTCGGGAACGCAAGCACTGATTACAAAGCTCAGTATATCATCTGGGCACAGATATATTGGACAGTGACAACGCTAATCCTGATTGATGTAAATTATAAAATCAGGTAAACACGCTGAATCATGACAAATCCTTAAATCCATACTTTATAAATTTAAAATATCTGAGAAAAGCCACTACTCGATTTGTGTCCAGAATATCACCTGTGGTCGAAACCAGTGTTACGCTCCTCTCTACTCCTCCCCCTACAGGACTATAGGCTCATGTAGCTCTCTAACATCCCCCCCTCAAACACACACACAAACAACAAAACTAAAAAAAAAAAAAAAACAGCCACGAGCACATGGACAGTGTTTCAACTTAAATTACAGGTAGTGACAATCATGCATTCTCATAAAACAGAAACAGCGACATTTGCTGGTTTCCCCATTTAATGCACATTGTAAATCCATACCTCCCCTACCAGACCTTTTCTCTTGAGTAATAGATTTGCATACTGAAACTAGATGTGTGTCTACCAGCCTCTAGCTGTTTTCTAATATAATAGAATGAATTAACAGCCAAGCCTGCCTTCACCCTTAACCGCAAGAAGAGAATTCAAACCTGTGTGTTTGTGTGTGTGTGCGATTGAGTGAGTGATTGAGAGAGAGAGAGACATGTGCAATGTGTGTGTGTATATAAAGTATATATCTCAAATATATTTCATAGGTAACTCACTTGGGCAATCTGGTGGGGAAGGAGAAGCCATGCTGCCTTTACCAATCTGCGCCAGGCTCCCTGAATGTAATTCAATAGGTTTATAGCTCCATATAGAGCCACCCCAACCCAATCTCCCCCAGTCACACTGTGACAGCTTTTCCTCTTTAAAAACAGAATTGTGTGCCCATAGGGGAACACAAAGATTAATTGACTCACATTCAGACACATGCAGATACATGTGTTTGTGTTTCTGTGCATATTTGTGTCACACAGAATTACATGCATGCAACATGCATATAAAATAAAAAATTATTTAAATGTACCTCTCTTCCTCTCCCTCTTTGGCTATATATCAGTTTCTCTGCGTGTTAACAGGCCAATAGTGGCAGGACACATGCCTGGACAGACGTGTCTGGACAGACGTGTCTCTCCAGCTGAGCAGGTAAGCAGGAGGTGGCTTTTGGCTGTAACCAGATCTCTAAATGGCTTGTTTGCGACGACAGACAGGGACTGATCCCTCAGCCATTCACTGTCACACTCTCGGAAAATGAAGTCCCAAAGATTCCGAATTGGGTTTAGGTAAGACTTTTTCTGTGTACCCAATCACAGATTGTCCAATGCTCCTAGAGAAGAAAAATCTCATAATTCAGTTGCATAATAATTCCGTCCAACTTTAACCTGACGGTCTAATCAGCCAAAATTAGTCAAAACACTTCGTCCCCTTAGAATTTTGTCAAAATTGAGTTTCCAGGGCTTTAACTGGGGAATTTCAAAGGACATTGAAAAGGACAAAGGACAATGTCTAGCCAATGTCTAGACATATACATATTGTATATAAAAAAATACAAATAAAATGTAAACACACTAGCCCTTTAATAATTGTTCAAACACACACACACACACATACAAAACAATTTATTTATAGATCTTAAGAGCTCAAACTGTTTGAATCATTTTATAGATTCTACACATAAATATGACGAACAAGTTTAATTTTGAAAAGCTACACCCTTGGCCTGTGAAAAGTCAAAAGTCTTGACTTGGTGTGGTTTTAATGTTGTCTTTTCTGCCGAACAGTGTGGACTTAATAAGCACATCAATCTTTATCTGATAGTCTCCAGACATACCCAAATCAAACCACGAAGGTGTTTCCCATCTTTCACAACACAAGACACTTTTGTCGATAAACAATCTGAAAGAAGTCTTCTTGAGAAGTTTTCTTGAATTCTTCCTTGGATTCTCTTTTCCCCTTTTCTATTTCTCCCCTTTTTCCACAGTCGTGCTGCATTGAAATCAACGTTTCAATATTAGCTGGTTGAAATGTGTTGCAGAGGCATGGTGATGGAGAGTGCCAAGAGAGATGAAGAGGCAGTGACACATGAAGAAAACTTATTCCGAGAAATATATACGAATTACCAGAACCAGGCAAAAAGAGGTATGACTTGAAAAATATGAGGCCAACTTTCTTGCAGATATATAAACTGAACTTTAAACTCTGAAAATGTGTTGGAGAAACACTGTAAAAAGAGTGCTGCAGTTGTGAAGAAGGAAAACACAAAATCAGCTTCCCATCCCATCCCATAAGCGAGGTAGAAACGGTGCCCCTTGGCCGGGGGATCTGGAAATTCTAGGCTTCATTTGGTGCATTCTGGTGGGATCTGGAGCAAAATTCAGACTATTTTTGCAAGCTGTCACTGTCCCACTCTTATGTATGCATGGACTCTGTTTTTTTTTTTATGCATAGTTTCCCAAAAACTGTGACATTAGTATGGAAATACTGTTAAAAACGACAAGATTTTTATACTGGTGTGTCTGCCGCACGGACCTGTGCACGTTGACTGCGCATGACACACCGACGCCCCGGCACGGCAATGGATGTCCTGCTAAGCTCATGCATAGTGTAACATTTTTTTTTTGTTCTAAGCATAAAAAAAAATATATTTATTCAATTCCATATTCAAATCCGAATCTCTTAATTACCAATATTGTGCATAGGAAAAAGTTTGTGCCGATAGAAAAAGTATATATAGAAAGATGGCTGACTGTATTTTTTCACTGTATGAACAATCAGGAAATGCCCTAGTCGAGTGTTAAGTTGTAGTCTTGGTTAAGGCATATGAAAATATTTATTTTCAGCGAAACTGTTAATTACACCAATATTGTGCTTGTGAATGTGAAACAGTGTGCATGAAGACATACATAAAACATACTTATAAAGATCACTAAATCCAAAGCACTCTGGCATATAGTCCTGCATACAAAAATAGCTGAGACGTGTCCGCGAGACAGTTGCATCACCTGTCATCATAACTGAACCGGTTTGCAGCCTGCATTGTTTGGAAAATTCTATGTTCTATGTGCGGTTTAATCGGGAAATTACAGTGTAATATTATCGTCTAGGGATGGGAATTGGCAGTGACCTCACGATTCGATATTACAACGTTTTTTGAGTGCCGATACGATATACATTGCGATATGATATTAAGATTTTTTGGGGGGAAACGTAGTGTTTCCATACATACACATGGCTTAGAAATGAGGGGGTACGGGTTCTACAGGTCCATCTGTGACTGCCATTGTTGACTTTTTTGGCAAAAAACAAAAAGAAAATATTTTTTAGTCAACCTGACGATATAAAAATTGAGGAAGCACAGTACCGCGATACTCGCATGAATACATTTTTCCCCCATCCCCATTATCGGCCAGGTACATCAGTAGAAATGTAACTTTTTAAGTATTTATCTGCGGATAACAATTTTGTGCCAACTACCCTGCACTTTATTTACCCCTGAGAAATTATACCATACTAAAATAAGATAAAGTAGTACTTTATTAATTCCCAAAGGGAAATTCAGCGATATGAAAATTGCTTTGAGTTTTATTATAGGTTTACTGAATCCAAAATCCTTCAGGTGGCCTCTCCTGGGTCCTCATAAAAACTGAACCACAGCAGTACTGTAACTTGATGCCCCTTCTGTCATTCAGGTTAAAGTGGTGGCTGCTGACAGATTTGACATTCAGCAGGAGAGAATGGGGAAATGGGGCAGTTTAGTTTTCATTTCTTAACCATGAGAGGACAATTTACTAAATGCTACTCGTAATAGTCACTCAGGAAGCTGTAATAGTTTAAAACATAACATATCTATAGCAATTTATAAAGGAAAACTTGAGAACTTGGCCTGTGACAGTTACAGCACCAGATTGTGTTTTCACAGCTAAGGGAGCAAAAATGACAAGACAGCACTGTTGATCTCGTTGAAGTGTATTTTAAATTTATTACTTTGGTGGTTTGTTGGGATGTACCCCTATGGTCGCCCACAATATTGGCAAATGATGGCCGCATAAACTCAATATCTCAATACCAAAAGTCTGTGCCAAGTTATTTTCTGCTTGTATGAAATTTCCCAATTGATGGCTTGACTTACAGAATCAGTTGTGTCTGTCATGGTTGCTTTGAGTCTATCAATGAGCGTGTGTTGAGTGTTACTCAGGGACCCTCCTTTACTTTCCCTGGATTTCAAGGACTGAATTCATATCTCCAGAAATTAGATCATCTAGTTTGCACTTAAGGGCAGTACAAAAATTGTAACCATAATCAGCATGAATGAAGCATGAATTCCGCTCGTTCCACTGTCTTGACCGTCTCTCACCCAAGGTGAATGAATGAATGTCAAGCCGTGACAAAGCCAGATCCTTTTCCCAAACAAAGTGGCCACTTTAGCCAGGAATTTGACATGACAGATAACCATCTCTGCCCCCCCCCCTCTCTCAACAGTCCTCCCATTCAGGTGATGTGATCCATGGACACTTGGGCTGGCGTCATTAGCCCACAGCTAGTGGGCATGTAAACATCATAACCAGGCTTGAGATGAATGATGATTAAACAGGGGACCAAAAGAAGACTGGTTCCAGTTCCTGGACTCCATGGCTGGTAAATCTGGAAGACTCTCAATTACAACTATGACCACAATTAATGCAATACTGGTATGGTGGTCTTGAGGAATCCCCAATTCCCATGTTCTTCAGTGTACCGCAGCAGAACTATTCATACTGGGTATGTCCAAGGCTTGAATGTAAGTAGGCATATGAGAGCCAACATTCTTAGGCGCATATTCCATACATAAGAAAGGAAAATGCGTTTTCCCTCCTAGAAGAAGTTTGCTACAAAGGCCAAATACAATATGTGTCACTTAGATGGGTAGGTCAAGGTAATTCAATTAAATGTAATACCTTTAATGAAATTACTTCAAAATTAGGCTTAAGACACAATTATGTGTAATTTTGAGGTTCTGGTAATAACTGTTTTCACTGTCTTCTGCTTTTATTATGCAGCCACTATTTTATACAAAGTAAATTTGTTCTTGATGCCAACTGATTCCATCTCTTCTGCTAGCACGATCATCCATCACCAACATTGTTCAAAAATGTTGATTATGCATGCAATGGTGTGAATTCCAACAGATTTCATAAATGACAGTGGATTGAAAACTGGTCACAGGGAACAAAGGCTGTAGATTAATGGCCCATCATTTACCAGTGTTTTTCAAATGACTCATCTTTCTTCTTATGCCTGAGACAATGTTTTGATAAAAGGTGGAAAAATAAATGCACTTATTTCAAGGTACGTCTAGTGTTATTTCACAAGAGTGAGAAAAACAGCACATCAAAATAACGTAATGCAGTCTGTGGTGACCTACTGGACCACAATGCTACACAACCAAAATGATTATTACAAAACGACAAAATTTGTTTTCATTTTCCCTAGAGACACTTCCTCAGATACGAGTTATAGATGGGATGTACCAGCAAACTAATTTTCCCTCACTGAAATTACACGTCTAAAAAGGCACTAATGCTGAATGACCTCTCTCTCTCTCCACAACACTGTGATGCTTCCAAGTTGCCATTTTGAAGGCAAACTCCTCATATAGGGATAACAAGGGATAACAATACACAGAGAACCACTAGGCTAAGTGATGTCAAGCCAAGTTTGCCTCCTGTATACCATAAACCTTCCTATACACTTAAATGCTTGTGTGAGTGATTGTGAATGTTGATGTGTGTCTAAATATGTATGTATGTAGGTCTTAAATTTAGTTTTTACACCAGTGTTTTTTTATTGTTATACTCCGTTCTATGTTCATAATTTACATGAAATCAAGAATAAACTAAACTGTCTTCACTACGATTAATTACTGTAGCCGGTATTCATATTATTATTCACTGTTTATTTATCCTGGGCGAGTATGAGAAGGTGTTGCTATGTTCTCGTGAGTGAAAATGTGTGCACTTGTGAAAAAATCTAGGTACAGAACAGCTTCGACATACTGTACATCCCATTAACGGCCATACACCCACACACACTATGGGGGTGGCCACAGCTGGTGGAGTGATAAAAAAGGATGAATTTTAGTATGCAAATCTTTGTGTGTGTATGTGTGTGTGAAAACACCTGAAGACAACACCACGTGTCACCATCCGTATCTCTCTCTCACACACACACACACACCACTGTTTCTTGCCTCGCTAGCTATATCCGGATAAAGGTGAGCTAATCACTTGCTTAAGCTAGAAGCAGTGGGCGGGAAAATTCAACATCCAGAAATTCTCACCTCAGGACATCAGTGCTAATGAAGACAAGCGTTTGCAGTCAGGAAGGACCAATATGAGGAGAAATAACTTACGAGACCCTTAAACAACTCGAGAGCCCTGTATACAGGCTAAGCGGCCAGTACGCAGGTTCGAAATTATCAGATTTCTTCCAATAACTGTATAATCATGAACAATGTTGTGGAACTCATCTTGCTAATTAAACGAATATAGCGACCCATGAAGGGGTATTGTCAGTAGCAGAGAAAGATTTCCCTACCAAATTGAAACCTAAACCTTTACGCCCTTGCCTGTGTCTTTGTCTTACTCGCATGACTGCTGCCATTGTTTCCGCTATGCAAGCAAACATGCTCCCTGCATTATACCTGCTTTTAAGTGGCAGATAAATTTCACTGCAAAACAGACGTGCGCTTTCCCCTGCAGTTTACATACAACCGAATAGGTAATCAGTGTCTCCTTATGCATCTGCTCCCATGTTTTGCACGAAACTCACTTTTCCCTCGACCCTCCCATGATATGCATGTGTAGGGAAAGCGCAACTTGCCATTCTGCACTTTTAGCATGTGCAGTCTGTTCGTACATACCATGCCATGTTTTTAGGCGCACGTGTCGCCGAAACGGTCGCTAACATGTTAGTAGGAGTGCTAAAATACACACAAAGAGGTCAGAGGCACCTGGTAGACATCAAGCTTTAGGGCAAAAACAAAATCTCTAGCCATGATACTGGAGCGGGCAGTTCCACCGCTTGCCACAAGCTGATGCAATTTTAAAATTAAATGAACCTCGCTAGCACTTTCTTAATGGCATCTAACGGGATCGTAAAAAGCAAAATGTTGTCTCAAATTAACCTGCATGCCGTTAGTAAACTATCTTCAATGTTTACGTGAATCACTGCTTTAGGAGTAATCTACAGGTCTGCCCTAATCTACACTGTAGTAATGTGTGTGGTGCTCTCTGTCCTATCTGAGACAAAACAGGGAGATTACAGCAGCGATGGTGACACAATGCTACCATCTGAGAGGAGGAAAGCTTTCCCATGACAGTGATGTCTCCATTGGGCCCCAGACACTTAGGAAGCTATCAAAACAAACTTTTAGGTCGTTTTTGTGCGTGTGTGCGTTTGTCTCTGTGTGTAATGTATGTGTGTAGGCTACATCTGTGTAAAAGGTGGCCTGCTTTACCAAAGAAAAAGCATAATCTGATATAGGCTACATTCCACCAGGTTCGTACAAAAAGAAACGCTAAGATAAAGCACTATCGCAATGTGTGGAGACGAGGCCTGAGTGGGAGGGGTTACACGTTTCTATCTGCCTTCATATTGGTGTTCTGGTTGACTGGCAGCCACATACAGGGCAGACACAGGGGGTTCGGTGCCAAACCGCAACACCACTTTCTCACGGTTCCTCAGTGGAGCTGAGAACATTCCATCAAGTCAGGTTAAACACATTGTTCATGAAATCAGGGATGTTTTTTGAAACAAACAATGCAATTTCATAAAAGATGGTGTTCAATTCACAATCAAGGAAAGGACATTATTGAAGTGGTTACAATTCAATTGGGCTTTTCAATGACAGAACTGTCTGTGTTTTTGAATTAGGTGAAAATAACTTACTTTCTAAAAGGAATAGCCTATATCATAATGCAGTTATGTTGCTGAGGTGAAAATTTGTTAGATTGAGTATATCATTTAAGACAGCATTTATTTACATAATATAAAATGTATCATATATCAAAGATAAAAATATACATTTATGTATGAACTATGTATATCATTGATCATTCTAGACACTGTTGCCCAAGAAAGTCTTTAAAAAAAAAAAAGATTTCAGACCCAGTTTATGAAATGGACAATCAATTTACATTTTTATTAAGCGGTGCGAGATTGAAAATGGTAGGCTACAGCTACAGCTGTTTTTGAATATTAAAAGCGCAGCCCAGTCAAAGGTCAACAACCAAAACAAAAAGCTACAGGGGAATTTCATTAAGGTCAGCAAACATCAGCAAATATATTACCACTCAGCAAATATCAGCAATGTTTATTAGTCATTAGATGAAGTGTGAAAGAAAATAAACTCTGCTAATTTATTTTGTGCAATAGGGGAAGGAAATGGTCAATTATACAGGATTTAGAAAAGAGGGAGATATGATAAAAGATGTCGGCATACTGGGTAGTAGCTTGCTAGCAAGCCAGTTAGCATAACAGTCTGTTAACAGCTGGGAGAGGTTCCGTCACTACGGTAGATTAGTAGGCCGTTTTGTCCTTGTCCGTGTCCATTGTTCTTTTTACACAGCGTTTTCAAAGTGGGAATACTGTATTGCGCCTTCATTCCACCTCGGTGTTCTGTGTAAAAGGTACGAAGGCGGGCTGGGGAATCATTGTTCCGCCTCTGTGCCGGCCAGCAGTGGTTGTAGTCATAGAGACGGAACAATGTTACTTACAACATAGCTAACGTTAAAGTTGTGCTAATAAGTAGCTAGCCAAAGTATGATTATAGTTCAAGAAAATAACATTCCTTCGAAAACAAAACAGGTAATTACCTATCCAACAGAAATACAGGCACCATGGCGTCACTTCTCATGCCCTTCAGTTACCCCTGTTTTAGCCACCATGGAAAGCCATTCCGATGTTCACTCTGGTTTGAATTATCCAACCTATTTTTGGTCGTAGCTTTCTCTAATTCTGTCTTTCTTTTGCAAGTGCAAGCTGCACATAAACTGCACTTTCTCTGGCATACTTGCTCGCTAGCTTTTAGCGATGTGTCTGCCGGCCTAGCCTTGTGGAAGAGTCCGGTCACGCACAACGAGTGCGCTTAAGTATGTACTGTAGGTAGTTGCGGTAGACAGGCAGGTAGGACATCCAATCATTTCATTCAGGCCAAATTATATTATGGGATGCGCTTTTTACTGTCCTGCCACCAAATTTTTTCATATTACTGTCAGATTATTTCATTTATTCACTGCTATGTAAAGAAAATTTCAAGAGATATAACAAAAATGATTCTAAAATTAAATCTGCCTTTAAATAGTTCTATTTATTGTGGCAACATGTCGAGTTCTTGAGCGTTTAGGTTAGAGAGATCAAATCCATAATATGCATAGAAGATCTAAATTAATTAATTGTTTTTACTAAGAATATATGTATTGTATGGAATGATGGTTTCTATACTGTACAGTACACAATATTTGGTAGGGTATTTTACAAGGCAAAATATTTGCAATTTCTCTTTTCTAAATGAGTGTTTACGCTAGAAATAAAAAATAATGCAATGTGTGATTGTCAAGCAACACATTCACAGATCTGTTGCTAATATCTCATATCACAACACCATAAATCAATTACACAACAGGAACATTATTTTTCCTCAACACCAGATGTAAGGGGACAAAGTAAATCTCTTTTCCATTTCCTACTCACTGCCTATAATAGCCACGATGGGGAATGGGCAGAACACAGAGTTTTCACGGTCCTACAATCTGGCCTGTGTGACTACTAACAGCCAAAGGAACTCAAACGCCGTCTTGATGAGAAATGGTCAGACACTGTGACAGCACCCAGGGCATCAGAATCACTGTATCCTCCTGTCAAACACATTGTCCTCTCATTCTGTCTGCCTTCCTCCCCCCGCCACACACACACACACACACACACACACACACACACACACACACACACACACACACACACACACACACCTGCTATGCCAACCTGCTATTCCAGTCTGTATTATTACCAGTTTCCATTATAAATATGATACTAGCTCAGTAAAACTTGTACATGGTTA
Organism: Percopsis transmontana; assembly: GCA_025447815.1. Taxonomy (NCBI): domain Eukaryota; kingdom Metazoa; phylum Chordata; class Actinopteri; order Percopsiformes; family Percopsidae; genus Percopsis; species Percopsis transmontana. Next base: position 17,033 of record JAOEHI010016592.1, read on the forward strand.
TGGAAGCATGTCCAGGAGCAGAACATCCCATCAGCCTTTATTCAGTTGTCCGTTTCTGTGAGAGCAAGCGGAGATGCACATGGTGTCAGACTCTGCTGTGGAGGAGCAAAATTATTGCTTCCGCAAACACCAGATGGGACAGTGTGAGAGGAAGGCAGACTAGACGTGCAGGTGAAACCGAATGAAATGGAAAGGAATTAAGATACCCTGAGGTGAGATGACAAAGTGTTGAAGAGCTGGCATTTAGTCAGGACAGCCCTATATTAGGTTGGTCAACCAACCAAACATGCCATTTAAAGGATCTATATGTGTTTGTGGTACGTGTGTTTGTCGTACGTGTGTTTGCACGTGCGTGCATGTAGTTTACACAGATTGTACTGAAAGCACCCACATAGTTTTACTTCTATCTATTGTTTTGTCTCCCATTACGGTATATATTCATAACCATTATGGCAGCAGACTAGAGAGCAGTACACCACACAGAAATTGGCTTGCTTGTAAGTGTGTGTGTGTGTGTAAAACAGACTTTACACAGTGTACGGAACCCGAGAGGACATGAGCAAAAAATTAAATAGATCTCGTGGTTTAAAGGAGGGGCTTGTAAACTGTCTACACAAATTCCTATTTCATGCGCACAATTTAATGCTGATCTACTTTCTTTTTTGCTCTTGTCCTTTCCAGGTTTCTGTAATGTTCTGTTGAACAGAAAAAAAGCCGTAATTACATCTGTCACTATAAAAACAACACATGCAACCAAAAACAAAAAACACACTGTATGGCTTCTATCCACATTCGCCGCCTGGATGAATTTGTTCAGCACTCTTCTCGTTGCTCTCTCATGGGCTTGTTTGCTTCATGCAAACATTATCAACTTAGCACAAAGCAGCAGTGGTATTAGAAACAGAATAAAAAGCCTCAAACTAATGGATTCTCTATACAAGCAGGTTTAAACATGCACATCTTGGTCAGATTGAAGGAACCATACATACCTTTGGAAATACGAATAACTATTAGTTAAAAGTGTCATATTTCAGTCAGTAAACTGCAATAATGTTCTACTGATTTGATTGAAATATTTAGGCTTTGGCCTGAACCTGTGGCTCATTATTACAATGGCCTTTTATTTTGCCAAACAGTCATGTGTCCAAATTCGGGTCCTGACCCAAACCACTTTGCATTTCTGCTTCGTATTTCAATGTTTGCTCTATTACCTAATTTAACATATTTATTTTTTAATATGATTTTGGTGTGAGAAAATATTAAATCAAGCATATTCTATAAAGATACATTTACATGGAAGTAAATTGAATGAAATGGCAAAATTATACATCTGTAAAGAGACTGTTAGGCTAGAAGATTTTAGGCTGTCCATTTTATAAATGTAATTTGTGTGGGGAATTACTGATTTTGTTTATAGTGTGTAGGTAGGATGCTAAACTAATCAAATAAAAAAATAAAATCAACGTTTTAGGAAAAATAGGAAACAATTGAAATGAAGAGAACAGACGTGATTTTCCAAAGGTTCAAAGACTGTCATCACTTTGTAGTATTTCTAAAGCAAACCATTATAAGGGAGTGGACAGCGCCATCATGCGCCTGACTCTCATTATCGCAGGTCATGGCAATGTTTATGGTTGCCTAGTCACGAGGGAGAAAAGAGTCCGTCACTATCAATATAAAAGCTTTGTAGGTAAAAGGTATTAGGATGGCAGGCGCTAACCCTGAAAAAACTCTATTGGATGCTGTTAAACAAAATGCATTTCTAATGGAACAAATCCGGAAAGAACAAAGATGCCAGAAACTGCACACCGAATTCAGCATTAATCCTTCCAAGAAATGTAAGTGCTTGGAGTCTTCCTTGTAATAAGCCGCATTTTCAATTCACGCATTGAAATTGAGGCTTATTTTGTTTCTCACGGTCTTTGGTGTGCGTGTTTTCTTGAACATTTTTCAGTACACGTCCTTTCTGACAAACCCATGTCCAAGAGCACACAGGAGCCTTTTGACGAGGACCGTAAGTAGATTTACTTCCTTAGTAAATTCATATTATTTAAACTTTAAATAATCATCATATAGATAGATAGGCCTTATTTAAAAATGAAATGAAATAAAATAAAAAAGGAGAATAACATGTTATATAATAAATTCATTAAGAACTGCAAACAATGGAGAAAACATGAATATGTTGTTTTGTTACTGGGCGCATTTTATCAGTGGAGTCACTATAACTTACCGGTATTGTCACCAGGAAAGTTAGTTCTGAACAATCACTGATTTGATGTACAACAGGTAGCCTAGGTTTAGCAAGTCGGCACGCTAGCTAAGCAGTCAGAAATTAGCATAGTAAACAACAAACATATAAACAAAAGAATTAACATGTAAACTTGCTAAATTTGAAAAAGTTAACTTTATAAACCTGTTCCATCACAGCCAAACTAACCAAGTCTTGGTTTAAAATCATCAGACTACTAGACTACCTAACGTCTAGCCACATCTGATGCCATCGGACGTCACATTTGCTACATTCTTGCACTCTACACACTTGGTCACCAATATGGAGATCTTTTTAATAATATAATTAATAAAACAACAAAAAGAACGTTATCCAACTTTAACATAATCTAAATCCATGATCCATTTTAGTCCATCTTCCAAAAACGAGCCACAGCTCTGCGAGTAATCAAATAGTCACACGTGACATAATAACATAATTATGTTATTATGTCACTATGTTATTATGTCACGTAATACTTTAATCTTCCTCAATTTGAATTTCATCATATGGTAACTTACCTTGTTAAAAATCTCTTTATATCGTGAAGAAAAATGAATCCATGTTCGGGGCACACAAATCTACATGCTTATCTGGCACAATAGTCTAATACTGACCCCTAGTGTGTCTAGGAAGTTTATTTTACAATCTCATTGACTAATATTGAACAGAGGTCGAATCATGCAAGTGACATTCAAACATGGCTGACCGCACCGCATGTAAACAGCGATGTGAGATATTAACATGTTTTAAATAGTTTTTCTATCTTAAATTATTTTCAGTGTATGTCTATTAGCAATGTCAGTTAGTATATATTCCAAGCAAAAATGCGTGGCCTTGTACTTCCTGGTATAATTTTCTACTGTCTGGAACCACCATAAATATAACACCCTGTATTTTGCAGCTGCCTTCATCAAAGCCTTTCATGCAGCTCGCCTGGAGCCAACCAAGAAGTACCCCTACCCTCAAACAGAGAGCCAGGAAGTAGGCTGGTTTTCCAAACCACTGGTATGAAAGCCGTCACATTAATACATACTATTTATTCATATCCAACAAAGTCAGCTAGTGGACAGCTGTGTGCACTGCGGCATGGTGAGGTTAAATTGTTTAACCTTACATCTTTCATAATATCAGCAATGCAAGGAGAATCCACATGGTATGTTCTTAATGGGATATTTCAAACAACTAAATATTGCAGGAAAAATGTTTGGTAAAAGCAATTCAAGTAGTCTGTAGCATTGTTAATTTAATTAAAACCATATCTTCAGACCTGTACTTTTACTTATTTCTAACCAGATTGACACTGACCGCAGTGACAGGAGGCTGAACTTTTCCAGACAGCACTCAGACATCACCAAATACATGGATGTAGCCTGGCGCCAGAAGCTAAGCTGAGCTGCTGACAGAGTGTGCCCTGGGTCTGCTTAATGCTATTCTGCCGAATGTAAAAATGAATGAAATGGTGTTTAGGCCCACCAGAGAATGCAATGGTATTTGCTGCCTATAGCAATGTTAGCTACACAAGTGGACACTTTTCTGTACACAATAGGCTGAAAGAAGTGTATAGAGCTGTATACTTGCAGAATACACATCCATTTACTGATGTATTTCTCATAACAAAACATAGGTCATATTACCAAACACTGCCATTCTGTATTGTCTTCTTTCCAAAGAAAATGTTTGTTTTCTTATGACGCACATTTGCACATAACCTACTAATCATAATAATGAATGGAAAGGGCAAAGCTGACTTCCATTCAAAAATATTAAAATGTCACGTCACATGGGAAAGAATAGAGCTGACCGGAGAAAACCCCGATTTTATGTCTCAATGATAGTCAAGAATATAGGTGAATTATATTGAGGAGGCTGGAATATATGAAATATAAAAAAAAAAATCGTTAAATCAATCTTGTCTAACAGGCACTGTCCAAATACAATGCAGACATTAAAAGGGGTATCGAACTTTTGTTTACCAGTTTATTTCCACCATTGTTTCTCAAAAACATACTACAAAACTGATCGACATCTCTACTGATTAACTATTTGTTACTCCAGTTTGCAGGATCAAAATGATTTGTTTCATTCATTTAAATGTACCTCTTAATTTACTTCTTTTAAATAACATTTTACAATAAACCTAAAAAGTAGTAATACTAATTTAAGAATACATCTACCACCAGTAGAGATTATCTTAATATTGAGGTAAGGAAGCAACAGAGTCGAGGATTTAACAAATTCCAATACCCCTTTAAATGTTCTATCGCATTTAAAACAAATACAAACAAGGAAAAATGAAAATCAGTATTCAACATCAAAATTTCTTTTTCATATCTCTTGAGGAAGTATGGCATAGACTGTGGTATAACCACCACATGGAGACTTAACAATATTCCTTGGAAATGGCTCTTTCTCTGAGGCTGTACCATGCCATAGAAGGTCTTCCATATCAGTCCACAAAGGCTTAATGGAAAGAAAAATGTACAGTATGTGTAGTCAATATGTCCCAATATTTCCCATCCATCAAGATCCAGTGAGGAGATGAAGGAAAAAATAATCCTACCAAAGATCAAGGCCTAAATCCATAATATTGACCTCCCCCCGTCTTAATTTAAGAGCGCGCTTTCATCTTCCTGCGTACAGACTTTCCTGGGCGCTTCTGAAAGTGGGAGGAAAAGCAAAATGTTAAAACAGTGCAGATACAAAACAAGCTTTACAATTTTTTATACTTCAACTGTTAAATTATATTATACCTGGAGAGTTATGTTAACGTGCAGCAATAAATGCAATAAACTTACATTCTTATTGCCCCCTTTGCCTTTCTTCAGTCCTTTCCCATGAGCCACCTTGGCCCGGAACCCGGTTACATCATTGTGGCTCTCCTTGGTGTTCCATTTTTTACCACTCTTCTTACCACCAAAACCAAACTTCTGATCCTTGTATTTCCTCTTTGAATTGGGCCTGTTAAGTGTGTAACCATAATAACATTTTGTAAAAATTACCCTTCATAAAAAGGAGACAAAAGAAAGTGCAGAGCAGCAGTAGGCAAACTGACCCCTTCTTGTTTGCGGCTTTCTTGGGGGTCTGAGCGGATCCTTTATCTGCCTTTTGGTCTCCATCCATAAAATCCAGCTTGTCGGTCATTCCTAGGAGCGTCAAGATGATAAGTGAAATCTAAATCCCTTATAATTACATTATACCAAACAGAAATATTCTAAATTGGAATAAGTGATGGTTTTGGCAAAACATGGAAAGAATGTCACACATTGTTGTATTATAGGTTTTCATTTATAATAGGTCACTTTCATTTTCCATTATTATTTAGATGGTTTTACACAGCGCGAATGTAAGCACAGTCTGGTTAGTTGATAAAGTCCATTGGGTGTGAGAAATGAAAGTTAATAATATAACAAAATAAATGCTTTTCTGTTTAAGCCATTTGAATAGATTAGCTTTGATAGCTTCTGAATTTTTGGGGAAAAAAACAAACTGTAACTAGGTTCCGTACGGGTACAGGTTATATGGTTACACTGAAAACCACACAGATTGGAAACAAAGGTCCACTGTAACTGCCCACCTTTCTGGTACTTCTTTACAGCAGTCATCATAGCCTTCTTCTCCTTCTGTCTCTTCTGGACCACTTCCACTTGGACCTGGTACACAGTAAATTTAACGGATTTAAACAACACGTAGAAGATGTGGCGCTTGTATTACTACCGGCCATTTTTTTATGTATTTCAAAAGAAGTGAAGTAAAATATAATGATGAAAGGGAGTATTTTCACTGTTTGTTATGCATAATGAAAACTTCATTAAAAAGAGTGGCTTACCTTTTTGCCAAACTTCCTCAGCTCTCTCAGCTTCTTGGCCTTCTCTGATTTCTCTAGGCTGGCCTGTTTTTCAATCAGTTTTTTCCTGATCTGGACAGAGAAGCAAAAGGCATTTTACAATTTTCTGGGATAAAAGGGTCACATCCACTTAGGCAGAACATTCAATATATTGAGTGTGAATAGGAATAAATATGTTCTATACTGCTTCTACTGTTCATGTAAAATAGAAGACTAACTCAATGTACTGTATAAATACCTTCTGCATATGTTGATCTGACTTTGCCATCTCTGCAAAGTAATCCCCTGGTCTCTTGGTGGATATGTTCAGCTTTTTTAGTCGGGGCAATGCATTGAGAACTGTAGCTTGAGCTTGGCGATAACTAACAAAAAAAACCCAATGAAATATTATTTTAAAAACCTGCTGGAAAATTTTAACATTAAGTTCCTATACAAGTCATTGACATTTCTCTTTATATAACATTTGATGCTATGGTATGAGCTATCTACATGTTTGCATTGCTTATTACTATGTATTTGCATAATACAGAAAGAGCATTATAACAATTAAGTGAAGAGACTGCATTGCACTGTTTAATGTGCTTTGATGCATGGTATTGCAGCGTCATAACTTTCACTAGTACACAACCCATCAAGTGTTGATTACTCACAAGAATATCTCCCTCTGAAAATCATCCTCTGCGTTAATTTCACCCATGGTGAGATTTGGGGCCTTCCCCTCGGCCTTGGCAACAATGTCTTCAGCAGGAAGATTGGTCAGGTCAAGTCTCTCAACCCATGGAAGAGTCTTTTGTAAGTCAGCAAGACATTGCTTCATCCCCGCCTGTATATATATACACATGTATTTTGACAGTTTTACACATCAGATAAAGACTATTCTATTCAATACACCTTGTATGGTATATGCATTTCCATATACCCATAAAACCCTTAAACTTCACAAGAGCGTTGAAGCGATTTAGCCTACTCACCGTATTGTTTACGAATGTTTTTGGTTGATCTGCCACAAGGTTCATCCCAGGCTTCAACAACCCCCTCGCAAATGCTTCCTGAAGCTAAATCCAAGAAATTTTATTTTGTATTATGACCAGAACGATAGCATCACCATACACTATTTCCATTACAAATTCTAAATTAACTAAAACGGCAATCGCTTGCAATCGTTAACGCACTCACCTCTCCATCTGATAGCTCAACGTCTTCCTCCTCGGAGCTCTGGCCCAACTGAGCTTCGTCTTCTATGTCCTCCATAATGCTGTTATGGACAACCATACGATTAGATCATATGAAAACTGACGCTTACATACAACTTCGCAGACGCATGGGGCACTTCACGTGGGACGGAACTGGATGTGGAGCAAATCCCATTGGCATAGTGGTCCGGCGAAACTACTCAACGACAAACGTTCCTACTGAGATGCAAATCTATCTATCTAACGTTATCTATCTTTCTTTCGTTCTTTCGTTCGTTCTTTCTTTCTTTCTTTCTTTCTTTCTTTCTTTCTTTGTGCCTTCCTGGAAATATTTTGTATGTTAAGTAGAAAAAGTAACTTACAGTATAGTAACATAGTAACATAACCGTCATCTAGCTGCTATGTGTGGAGAATCCTTTTGGAGGTGCTGTCGCACATGCACTTGCAAATGTTGGAAAGTTACGTGTAATATTTTCTCTATAAAATATGTTTACATATAGGAGAAACATTAGTCAAAATGTCTGGTAAGAATAAATCCACTAAATAACCCTGTTGAATAAAAAGTGTTCTATTTCATGACCCAAACATAATCAGGCTACAGTATGCAGAAGGAAAAAAACTGCAATCAATGCTCTTAAAGAACCTTATTTAAAACTTAATGAGTCTGCTTTTTGATTTAGGGCTGATAGTTTCACTGCCACCTCCAAAAGATGAATATTGACATTACTTTTCAATCTCTTCCTTGAAGACCAATATTGCCTACATTGGGCAGGGCAGTACAGTGGTGTCCCACCATCACTATGGACGTGGCCCCAGGGCAGGAATTACCACATGCTACTTTGGCAAGCACACAGTAATCTTCCCATTTGGAACCTGTGTGTGTTAAAGTAGCATTCAATGCCAGAAGCTTTATTGTCTGTGTGCATGATTGTGTTACTGTAGCATTCATAGATGGATGAATACATATATCAATCAATCATTTATTTTGTTTGACTTTAAAGTACTGCGAAGAACCACAATTAATACAAAATAAATGACATAAAATGTTATTCATGAACAAATAACACCAATCAGATTTTTTTATTTATACATTTTTATTTCATCCAAATGAGGAATGTTCTTGTATTACGTATAGAGCCTCCCTCATAATTGATTTCCCCATTCAGAGGTATAGACAGCTGTCAATGGATGTATTCCTTGACCATCATTACTGCCTTTCTGTCAGAGTGCAGTGAGAGAGCCCCTATTACAGTGAATGACCTACAGCAAATGCACAGGGGCAAGAGAAGTCTAGAATCACAACACGGCCCGTCATGTTGCATGAGGCGATCTGTATTTTGTCTTATGCAGTACATTGACACTTTGAGGGGACCATGTGTATGTTGGAGTCAGTTTGTGGACAAGAGCTGAATGCAAATTGAGCACTTGCCAGTGTGACCATGGAGGCTGAGTTAGTATGCACTGTCTTATCTAGTGTGCCATTTGAAAGGAATGCATCTTCCCTACTGTTTGAATAAAGAGTAAAAAAAAAGACAAATTTGTTCAAGTATGTGTTCACCGCACATATCCTGTCCTGCCCTCTCTAGTCATGGCTTTTATTTGCATTCGATTGCATTACATTATTCGCATTACAATAAATTACCATTGCATATTCCAGGTCAGCACCCAGATACTGTATGTGAGACAGGCTGTAGGGTTTTTTAACAGGACACTGCAGGATTTGTATCCGAGATTACCCTTGTGGTTGAAACCAAAGTTACAAAAAACGTGGTTGTTTTCAGTCCTATAGGCTGAAATCCGCGCTACAATAGCTTATTCTGCACCTATGAAACAATTTAAATCTCCATCTCAGATAAGTGTACGATTTAAAATATATTAAAGATTATATACAGTACATCCATTTTTATTCATATCAAATCTTCCTTTGGTTTAAAACATCACTTAGTGGACCTTTAACGCAATGATGGACTGTAACTTATAGTAAAGATAAGGGGGCCTCTTTCATGTGCTTGTACAGTATGTCAGAGAAGCTGATTGCAGGCACTGAGACAGGTAAACACCTTGTGTTTGAATGTGGTGAAACAAACACAAACACACTGGCCCTGCTCTGTAAGTATGACAAAGATGGGAAAAGGTCAGTCACACTTGGAGTAGTTTTAGAGGAGGACATTAACTGGTTTTATCCCTTCGAAATACTTGGAGGTCTTAAAATATGCAGCTGTAAACGTTTAGTTTTTTCAGTGATTTTGACAATGTATTTCATTCTTGAATCTGCAAACCAAGTATGTGTGTGTCTATTGTTTTATTTTGTGTCAAGTGATGGATTAAAATATGCTAACTCAGTAAGAGCAGTAAGAGGGAAGTGACTGCCCCCATTTTTTTATTTGCCAAGTCACTGTACGGGTCTGTGTTTGTCTGCTTTGTGTGTGTGTGTGTTTGTGTGTCTGTGTGTGTGTGTGTGTTTGTGTGTGTTTGTGTGTGTGTGTGCTGATTGACTGTGAACAAGGACATCTGCAGCAACCGAAAGGACAAGATCTTTAGTTGCGCATTGTGTGTGCGATTGTCTGTGAGAGACGACAGAGTGTGTGTTTGTGTGTGTGTGTGTGTGTGTTTTGTCGACATATTTTAATTCCACTCCTACATCAGACAGCTGCATGCTCCTCTTGTTCTCACACTGACTCAAACTTTGGTTTTGGATATACCACCTTACACAAAAAGTGGAGGAACATTGTATATAAAAGTTTTAGAGCCTGAAAACAATGGAATGCCTGGCTGGTCTGTAGATTCTGCGCCTGGGAAAACGCACAGGTGAGTTGGGAGGAACACTTCACTGCACTCATCTGGAGTGCAGCGAGGTGCCCGGCCATGAGGCAGCAGATATGCTGCCCCGTCATCATCAGCCCTCCACAGCAGATCGGCAAAGTCATACACTACTCTACCATAATATTATGAACCCCTCCGAAAAGGAAAAACAACTCACACAAATGCAGTATCATAGGTAATGATGAATGAAGAATTTATCATTTTGTGTCATACACCTCCCGGTGCCCAGGCCACATGGGTTTATGAGACACTATGATGAGTCAATATAATTGCATACGGGGAAATAAAACATCAAATGGTCAATTACAGGTTCTAAACATACAAAAAAAAAAGTTCTTCTAAGCCTAATTTTGTGCATACTGTATATTGGGCCAGGTCAAGCGTTTGAGAGAAGCCAAAAGGCCTCAGGATGAGTATGCAGAACTTTCTCAAGCTTTGCATTTCTTAAATATGTATACATGGGACAGTGCATCACAAAATGCACTGTCTTTCTCATTCTCTGCAAGATCACAGTTACACCTGCCTCTCTAAAGAGAGGATACAGTATATACCTGACCTTATCTGTGCACAAACTGACCTTTGGGCTCTAGCAAGGTGGGGTGTCTATTTTTATTATATATTATTTTTGTGGATGGGATGAATCACATCCAAAAAATGTTGCATCACAACTTCTGCAGAAAGTAGGATGGGGTGATTAGAAGGCAAAATGCTGATTGTGTTCAGGGATCATGTATTAGGTATAGTCTACATATGCATATAACCTTGCCAAAACAGAAGGTTTTAAAATACTTTCAATTGTTCAAGACCTCATTAGTAGAACACAAATCCCTTGTAAAAGCATTGGCTCTGCTGGACAAAGCAAATGATGAGCAAGCAGCAGTTGTAGGTATTGAGTAGTATTGAGTGCAGAAAACAACAGTAGAAAAAAACCTTATCCTTGCGGCTCCCTAGTCACGGGATCTGCATTTCGCTCATCGAATGGAATATACTACAATTTCAATACATTTACCAAAGCTTGACCTTCAGAAACATGAACAGGTGGACGAATAATCTTTCATGTGTGTCACAGAGAGAGAGAGTATGATGCATAGAATTAGTTTTCACTTCTAGCTCAGCTGGCTGAGTGCAAACCAGATTTTTAAATGTTTCTACTCTAATATATACATTTTGACCAATTTATTAACTGATTGATACATAGCCTTAGAGCAGAGGGATGTGCAGGCTTATTTAAATATTGTTTATGTACCATGGAAATGGTATCGACTAAAACAAGGTGAACACATTTGGCGACCCAAGGTTTAAAGGTTCTGTATTTATCTTTATCTCCAAAGCACTCAAATAGAACCAACCCTTTCAAGGACTATTTACAAATCATTATTGATTCAACATGTAGAACACAATGAAAGGTGTCCATTAGGCCTACAATTTTAGTCACTCACAAATAATATGATTTCCTGTATATCCACTAAGAGACTGTGACCCCCCCGCCCAGGTGTGCAGCAGAGCACGGCGCTGTACTGATCCTCTTCTGGTGTCATGTTGCATGAAGGCGGCTGTGTTTTGGTGCAACTCTTCAACCAGCAAACAAATCAGAAAACGTGCTGCAAGTACAAGAATGTCACTGTCTCCCCTGACGGCAAAACAATATTCATTGTAAACAACAACAAATGTCAAGCGAGAAAGGAGCTGGGTAGTTTCTACACTTTTCTACTGCATTTCTATTTTATTCTGAAATTAAAGAATAGATTTTAGATAGATTTAGATTTTTTTCTAACCTTGGCCTTATTAAAATGTTGTTTCCCATCATTTATAACTCTAATAAAGTTACTGGGACACTCTTGGAAAAATATATGCTTATTATCCAATTTTTAAAGAATGCTTGATATATCACTATAACCATTGTTCTTTCTTTAAGTAAGAAAGAACAGAATGTACTCTTTTCAAGGTCTGTGCCTAAGATGTTTAATTGTTTTTCACGTCATACCTTTCTTAGTGAACTTCAGTTGACACTAGTGGACCATTGTATTTTAAGAGTTATGAGGGGAGTACAACGTATAGATGTCTCCAGGTGCATCGGATATCGGGCACAATAGAAACGACGTGACCATGAGCATCACACATGTACACACACAAGTCCTCCCCTATAAAAATGATTGTGTGAGCTGAAGTTTTTGAACATTTACTGACTTACAACCAGTAAAAGGTTCCCTTGCTGCATGTTTGAATAAAAGATCTACTTTGGAAAGTCCTGAAGGTTTTTGAATTCACCATAACATTAGTAGCCTAGCAACGTTATTTTATGACAACTTTTATAACTTAACAAGGAATTTGTTGGGATTACTGTCTAGCCTTGCCTGCCTCTCTCTCTCTGATTGCAGGATTGGAACCTGGTGTGGCGAGACCAGTCTTCAGCCACTCGCCAATCAGCACTCCACCCAGCTACTA
>JAOEHI010016602.1:0-29610 GCA_025447815.1 Percopsis transmontana
CCCCCCCCCCCCCCCCCCCCCCCCCCCCCCCCCCCCCCCCCCCCCCCCCCCCCCCCCCCCCCCCCCCGCCCCACCCCACCCCCCCCCCCCCCCCCCCCCCCCCGCCCCCCCCCCGCCCCCCCCCCCCCCAGATGCGACTACCGGCAATAATGTCCACACTTAGCCCCAGCCTCCCACTGTAAAAGGTTTTGCTTTAGCGAAGTGTATCTACCTTGTTATGTACTCAATTAAAATACATCTGTTATCAATTCAATAATTCAGTAGGGGCAGGATTCCAATGAGTGGCAATACCTCATTACCTATACAAAGCCATCAGCTGTAATGATGTATATAGTCCAACTACATGCGAGAGAAATGTTCCTTTTTCCCCACCAACTCCAAACGCACCACTCTGCCAGAATCTACATGCAAGAAATTTATTCAATTGTCAATGTGTTGCATGTGTTCTTTCTGATCACACACACACGTAGCTATATAACACACCTTCTAATGGGAGCTCCTGAGGGGAACAGTCATCTACTTTCCATTAAAGATGAGATGTCAACCTGTTTCTTTCATTTATCCTCAGACATAGTAAGGTCAATACAAGGTGTTACAGAAGCACCATTGGGACATGTGCAGTGTATTTGCATTGTGCACTATATGTCAAGCACGTTTCCTGATCTCTCCTGACTGCCCTTTTTCTATGATGCTGCACCCGATCGCCCATGCCATAATAGGTTCACCATGGTCCAAAACCATAACTACCTTTAGCTAAAACATTGTTTTAGCTAATGAACATATCCAAAACCATAACTACCATTAGCTAAAACATTATTTTAGCTAATGAACATATCCATATCCAAAACCATAACTACCATTATCTAAAACATTATTTTAGCTAATGAACATATCCAAACCATAACTACCATTAGCTAAAACATTGGTTTAGCTATGTTATAGTTATGGTTTTGGATATGTTCATACGGTACACGGTTATTGTACATATACTTTATTGCTATTCAGTTATAATGTAATGGGAGGTACTGCTTGTGACTGCTTTGATTGGCTGCCCTCCATGGGAATATAAGTGTCCCCCGCCCAAAAGACTCAACCACAAGACAATATAAAAATCAGCAACAACAGGAGTTAAAAAATTGATAGGATCAACAGGAGTGGACAAACCAACATCAAAGAGGCTAAACCTACTACATTAAACAGTACATGCGTCAACGTAAACTGCCAAAAATGGAGATGTTTGAAATAAAAATTGCGTCCCAAACCACATTTGATCCTTCTTAAAAAGTAGAAACTGGTAATGTAAAGCAAAGAATGAGGTTTGTAGGCAAGTACAGAGGAAGTCAAAAGAGAACAAAAACGAATCAAATACTAATAACTTAAAACCAACTTAAAATCTGCAACATAAATGACATAATTGAAAACGTGGAAATAGAGAAGGCTGCATTGTAGACAAAAAGGTGTGTACGATAAGCTTCTATGATAAATCAGGTGTGTTTAATCTAATGGGGGAGTTCATGGGGCACCAATTGATAGTGGGCACCACAAGATGGGCAGCGCTGGGCCTCTCCCTGGTGAAGCCAGAACCACACTACAGCCGTGTTGTCTTCCTCGCCTACAGGGGAACACACGACACAAGTTCAAGCCACTTCAGACGAGATTGTTACAGGACATCGTTAGTTCAGTTTGGTGCGGTACGAATAAGCGAAGGGATGCACCATTGTTTCGACAAAACACGTACAGACACAGCCGACGATCCTCTGGTTTGTGACGGAGGGCACGATGTGAGGATCGGCCTTGGAGCCGGCATACTCCTTTGGTCTCATCATGCTGTAGGGGTCCTGGAGCAGAACAAGTGACAAGTCAAGTTATCAGTTCATTACAGGGTCTAGAATCTTGGCCGATCTAAAAATCCGCCTCAACCCCAAAATTGCAAAATTGCAACAAAAAAAAAAATCACATTGATAATCACTACATGCTAGAGCTAGGTTAGTTACAGAAGGCCATTGAATTTGTTTACAAAATAAGAGTGTTGATTGACGCACCGATCCCTCCTTCATAGCCTTCAGAATGATCTTCTCCAATCCAGTGGCTTGCTCCTCATCGGTGGGAATTCCTGGTAAAGTGAATCAGGACGGTAGAAAGTAACTTATTCAAAAAGGTAAATTTTCATCTAAACGCAGTTCTTTTGGAGTGCTGAATGCTACACATTTGAATAACTAAGACAAAAACATGCCTGCATCTAATAGAGAACAATTTATCCAAGGTCACATCGCTGAGGGAGAACTTGAGACGTGATGGTGTATCCGCTAGGCTCCATGTTAAAATCATTAATTGACTGGTGTGAAACTCGCAGAACTGATGTAGGAAACCCCTAACAACTGGCGGATAACAGATGCCTGCCTCAGTGCCTCTTCTGTATTTCAATCTTGGTAACGTTAGTTGTGACACTGCCAGACATTCAGCAATAGCGCTCAACATTTGCGGAATTGTGAATGACAACTATAAAATCTAGAATTGTTACACGCAGCAGTAAAGCTTGTCTGTCAGCATGTAAACACACTAAAACACGAATGGTTATCTAGTATATTGAAAGTCTGAGCGGGACCTTCGTTTCGGTAGTTTCAGGTTTGTAATAACAAACGGTAGGTTTGCAAGAATAACCCAGATAACCAAAACCAATAAGTGATATTATGTTAACACAATAGAGATGATCTTAACACAATAGACAATTCCTAACTGCTGTGTAGAATCCTTTCGCCAAGCCTGTCCTTACCTTGTCAAAGCACTACAAATGTAACGCATGGGCCTGTTCAAACGCTATTTGTTTCTCTATGTAGATCCATAGAACTAAGTGTAGATCTCACCTCCAGCAGCCATGCCTCGAACAAGAGGGGGTGCCAGAGCAGCCCGGCATGTTGTTGTACCCCGAAATGCAGAACGGAGTAGTAACCTTGCCGCCATGATGCTCCTCCTGTCACACAAAAAATGAAACGAAGGGTTCTTCTTTATGTTTATTGGTCTGGTTAAAGCAAGGTTTATAGATCCACACCGCCATCTACCGTGGTGGTGGTTGTGTAGCATCGGGGATTTGCTTGAATGTGAGGCGTCGTGTGCATGTGGGCGTGTACGCTGCATCGTTACTACTTTTTAAAAGAGGGATATTATGATTATTAGAGGTCAGGTATTATAAATACATTTACAGCATTTAGCAGACGCTTTTATACAAAGCGACTTAGGTCATACACAAGTCATCGTAAGCAAACAAATGTAGGTATACATGGAAGAACTTTACTTGGTTGAATACCAGACGTGCTGCGGCGTTTTGAACACTAAAGGTCTGGTAGCGGATGCCTATGGAAAGCCGTTTGAGGATTTATTCGATATCCTTGATATTAGACGTCAATTTTCTCCCACTATTTTTCAGCAACTAGTAAACTAGTGACCTGCAATTTTCTGCAGTAGTTAATTAGTGAGAGACAAAATGTTCACTAGTTGAAATAGTGATGGCCAAAATGCTCAATAGTTAACTAGTTAAAGCCTTTTGGGTCTTACTAGTTAACAAGTGAGGCTCAAAATGTTTACTAGTAACATAGTGAGGTCCAAAATATCCACTAGTGACACCAGTGAGAGATATTTTGACTTTACTAGTTGACTAGTGAGGCTAAAAGTGTTAACTAGTTGGAACTAGTGAAAGCCAAAATGCCCACTAGTTGCATGAAATGCTAATGAGGAGGTAGGAAGAAGCGTGCATTGGGGCTTCCTATTGGCTCTCTAGGTCAAAATAAGAAATGCCAACCAGTCGGGACTCAGGATTTTGTCATTATCCCGCCCGCTTCATTTGCACGTTGCACACTAGTTAACATGTTGGCTGGAGGAACTGCAACTAGTGTAACTAGTGGCTGCATGTTGCAGTTTACATGTTACCTAGTGAGGGACTAGTTACACTAGTTAGGGACTTTTTGACCTTACTTAACTAGTGAGGTTCAAAAAGACTCACTAGTTCACTAGAAAGTGCCAAAACGTTCACTTGTTACACTAGTTGGGGTCTTTTTGACCTTACTAGTTAACTATTTACGGACATTTTCTCTTACTAGCTAACTAGTAAACATTTTGAGCCTCACTAGTTAACTAGTTGAAGAAAAGAGACTAACTAGTTAACTACATTTTTATAACGTCACTTGTGGACAGCATGCAAATGGAGCAGACGGGACAAGGATTTTGATCGGTCAGTGTTTAAACTTTGAGCTGGAAAGCCTTAAAGTGCCCGCTCTGAATTGTGATGTGCTAAACTATTTAGTATTCTTTTGTGGCATGAGAGAGTTATTTTAGCAGCTTGCCATGAGTAAAACATTATGTTTTAATAGATGTTGATTCATTAGGCTTAGTTTATGAACATTATTCAGTTCATAAACAACTGTAGTCTCTTCCAAAATATAATAGATACAATTACACAATAAACCCAAATGTATGCTTTCCAGTTCCACCAGTAGCCATGGCTGATATAATTTTTTCTATTCTATTTCACACTATCATAAACCAAATATTAATTGCAAGGCATAATACTTTTATTCTTCCGATCAAAACAGACTATGGAAGCCATTCACAAGAAAACATATATAGGCTTACAAAAAGTAAACAAACAAATAAATATTTATAAGACTGATTGATACTATTTGCAGCACCAGCAGGGTCAGGAGTGTTGGAGGGAGCATGTTTTTTGTATTATTGCAGCTGGCTTCCTGTTATCAATAACACAGAACCTTTTCTACAGCAGTGTTTTTACCCTCATTGCGAGTGTGTGTTTGTGTGGGCTCATGGGCAGAGGTGGAAAAGTCCGACTTCAGAAAGTAAAAGTCCTGCCAGGTTTTCTCTCTGCTTGTTCACTTAAGCAGGTGATTTCAATTATTAGTCCCTGTAATTGAAATCACCTGGTGAATATTTTGGACCTCACTATTTTACTAGTAAACATTTTGAGCCCCACTTGTTAATTGGTAAGGTCTCACTTTAACTAGTGAGCATTTTGGCCTTCACTGGTGCAGAAAATTGTAGGTCTCTAGTTAACTAGTGGCTGAAAAAGAGTTACTAGTGGAGAAAATGAACGTCTGATATCAAGGACATAGAATAAATGCTCAAACGGCTTTCCATAGAAGCCGGTCGTCCGGCTAGCAGAGAGTTGCGGGAGATCACTACAGCCTGGACCAGGAGTTGGGTTTCTTCTCTTTTGAGGAAGGGCCAGAGCAATGTTCGAAGACATTCCCAGCGCAGGATCTGGTGGTTTACCGAGTCAAATGCAGCGGCCCAAGAGGATGAGGACTGAGGCGAGGGAGGAGGTTCTGGCTGTGTGCAGGGCTTCCGTCACCATGAGAAGAGCAGTCTCAGTGGAGTGAGCTGCCTTGAAGCCAGACTGGTGAGGGTCCAGGAGGTTGTGTTGCTAGAGCTAAGAGGAAAGTTGATCAGAGACTGCGCGCTCGAGGGTTGTGGATAAGAAGGAAAATCCCTGCCCCCAAATTGGAGGTTTTAAAATACACTAACACTTCAATACAATTGTGACACACATAATTTATGCTGTGATTACAAATGTGATAAATTGATGACCATAAAATGAACAAACTCAGAATAATACAAAGGCTCATTTATTTGACAAAACATCATAGCCATAGCTTGTTCTATATAATTAAACTGTCAGTGTGTCCTCAACTTTAGACAAAAATATATAAGTACAGACAACCAAATGACGAAGCTAGAGAAGCTCCACATAATTGGCAGGGAACATTCCGTAGTGGCCACCAGGTCCAAAACCTCTCCACCAGCCCTCATCCAACATCTCTATCCCAGTGATGATATCATCAGGGTCAAAGGTGATTTCAGTGTCATCCACTATAAGAAGTTGAAGGAAGAAAACCTCAATACAAACATGAAATCTCCAATAGCCATTTCTTCACCAGCAGGAGGAGGCTATTCCCCAACAGGTTTTAAAAAAAATAATAAATTCATACAAAGTCACACGGTTTTTATGGTAATTTAAGTTGCATTTCCAGCAATCGCACTCTTCAGTAGCCTCTGTGTTTCGGCAAATATTTTAGGGGCAGCGAAAACTGCGCAGATTGAGCGGTTGAGGGTGGCGTAGGGTTGTTGAGGTAGGACACCAGCACTCAATATTAACTTCTGATAGCAGAAAGAGGATGTCAAATGTAAAATATTCTGCTTAATGGAGGTTTAACATAATTGAAGGTGTGGCATACTCACTAGCCTGATAGTCATAAAGGGCCTTGGCGCAGACACTCTGTCCGCTGGCTTTTGTCACATCTTCTTCCCCCTGGCCAAGATAAAATAATCACAATAAAAAGTGTCAGAACATAACATGACCTTTCAAAATGCATTCCTTGTGGCCCTATAATCTGCTCTTAAAAACATATGATAAACAAACTATTAATGTTGACCTTTTTTCTGTCTTGGACATGTTAAGGACAAGAGTTTAGGTATAGGGTCAAATATACTGTAGGTTAGATCAAGGTGGAAATCTTACTTTAGCACACCCTTTCGTTGATACAGAGAGAACTATATACTCTAGCAGTCGCAAGACGAGTGACTTACGGTGGGCATCTCTTCGTAAATATTCTCGTACAGGTCCTCCTCTTCTGCATAAAACTGTTGTGTCTCGTAACGCCCCTCTTGACCTCTGTGCTCCACTGTGTTGGGGACAGAGGATGCATTCAGTTTAGGTACACACTGTCGGTGTGAAGCTGTCCACTATCAATAATAGCTATGAGAGGAGTATTGCAGAGTCACGAGTGTCCCACCGTTGGTAACCTCATCTGTGTCATCATCGAAGTTGTCGAATTCATCCGACGAGTACTCCTCCACTGTGTATGCACCCTCTGAGTGGTAAAGAAGGAGAGAGAGAATGGAGAGCGAGCCTGAAAATGTGCTCAGCGTTTTATGGTCCATCCTAGATATCATTAGCAGATTATTGAATCATTGCGATTTGAATTGATGAAGTCATACTTTCCACTTTCCACTTTGGTTGTCACAATGAGGACACTCAAGTTGCGTTTCTGACCTTCTGGCTGGACAGGTGATGCTGGTGTTTCAGGTACTACGGGGGATGGACTTGGGACAGGCGAGTCATATAAGGCCTTTCTGATGGGAGAGATGTCGCCTGTAGCTTTAACGGGGGTTAAAGGTGAAGCAGGAGTCTCCGGAACGAAGGGAGGTGAGAATTGTGGGCGCTGCGGCTCAGTGAGGGCTTCTTTCTCCATGGACTTCTGAGATAGAAATGGACTCTGCAGTTTACCTGGGAGACACAGTTTAAAGAATCATACATATTGAGATACATATTATTCAGATTGATATGGTATTTAATGTTAATGTGCAGGTTCCATACTCTACCTGGTCTGGTTCTAGCAGGGGATTGTCTGTTGTTGAGACCAGAGCGTTGCTCTTTCTGTTCGAAGACATTCTTGGGGTTGAAAGATCTCTGTGAAATCAAACTTTTCGCCTCCTGTGAATGACACGAACACTTGATTCATAGAAATAAACAATGTTTAAAGGGACATTACTAAATCAGTTTATAGCACCCCCAGAACCCCAAATATTCACCCCAGCTTGAAAGCACAACTGTGTGAGTGTAAGAGGAGCTCTTGTAGTTTCAACCAATCAGTGTTGTTGTTTTGAGAAGAGTGCCCCTCCCACATTCACGCCGTTGTGAGGCGATAATTTGGGAGATCAAGGAGTGCCCCTTTAAGTTTGATGTACGTAAATAGTGTGCCTAAATATATATATATATATATATATATAGATTTATTTTTCGTGCTCACATTAGCTTTCTGGACGGATGCAGCAGAGTGAATGCCAGTCCTCCGAGAGCTCCCATTGTCTTGTTCCTGTTGTTTCTAAATGAGATATAGGTAGCTTGATGTCTGTGTTTTTAAACACTGAAATCAGATTGGTTCTTTGACAGTTAGGCTTACCAGATGCTCTTTGTGTTGGATATCTTTCTCTTGCTGCTTCTGATATAACCTGTCACACAGAAACACACACATGGAAATAGCCTACGTTCTTATTCTGTATATACTGTATGTGTGTGTGTGTGTCTTACTTATTATGGTCTATCTGAGAGG
Organism: Percopsis transmontana; assembly: GCA_025447815.1. Classification (NCBI taxonomy): domain Eukaryota; kingdom Metazoa; phylum Chordata; class Actinopteri; order Percopsiformes; family Percopsidae; genus Percopsis; species Percopsis transmontana. Next base: position 8,121 of record JAOEHI010016602.1, read on the forward strand.
CTCTCTCCTTTTCCCTTTTCTCTTTCTCTGCCGCCTGTCTTTTATCTATCTCTTTTCTCTCCAATTCCACCCTTCGTCTCTTTTCCTCTGCTTTTTTATTCTCCTGCCTGCGGTGTACCTCCTCGTCCATCTGAAGATGTGATCATTTACAGATAGTAGTGATCAATGGGTCGATAATAGCATTATATACACATTTACTTTATAGAAATATTTGTGTGTGAAAAAAACCTGAGCGTGGGCCCAAAAGTTGTCTTTATTAATTCGCTGAATTTCTTCAACAGCGTTGGTTTTCTGGTAAACAGAACCCTGTCAACAGCAGAATGGTGGTTATTATATAACTGTCATTATGTTTGTGAAAATGCTACCCTGGCTACAAACCTTCATGCTAGCACAGTCAGCAGCTAGTACCCAGGTTTGTACCCAGGTTGTGACAATACTGTAAGCCTGTTTACTGGATAATCTTACCACACGCCCTCCGGGAGCCTGGCTGTAGTCGCTTGCCTGTTGGTGAAAATTGAAGTTGGCCCCTGAGGCCTTGGCCACTTTCGCCAAGATGGTCTCGGGTTCCACATCCTCCTCTGTCCGAGCATTTATGGTCACATGTGCTCCCTACAACACAGACATGTACAAAGACTGTAATGCCTGCTTGTGTGCCTGTGCCATTAGTGGGCTTCTAGAAATGCTGTTTTTAGAGGTCCGTCAGAAAAGTTTAATTAGTGGAAAATTATATTATGTCATTATTTTGTGTGTTTTTTTCATTTAAAAATGGAATATAAATTAATGGTGTTGGAGCCAAATTGAGTTTTGAGTTTCCTTTTATTCTTTCTTTGTTGTTGGTGGTGTGTGAGTGAGTGAGTGTGCATGGCGGCAGGTGAACATCCACCCCCTCTAGAGGATGGTTGGGAGACTGAAGGTGGAGTCGAAGGGGAAGGCCTTCAGACCTGGGAGTCACAGCATCTGGGCGTGGCTGAGAGGGCAAACAGTCTTTTGACCGTGAGGTGTCCTGATGTACATACTGTAGACTTGCAGTACACCATATGAAATTGATTTTGTTTTAGTTTTATTTGTAAGTTAACTGTAATCCTACACCTGTAAAACAATGAATTATTGTTGGCCCAACTGGAAACCCATCTACTCATAATCTGTCATCTGCACGCATCAAGAACATTCAGACTCAACCACCAGTAGTAGCAAACCAAGGAACAAAGAGGTAACAGAAAAATGCTGCTACAAATGGTGTTTTGTTTATATTTTTCAGGATGTTTAACTCACTCACCTTTAGGAAACTTGCAATGGCGCTGATGTGGTTGGCACATGCGCCTTTCAAAGAGTTTTTAACACCTTCACCTGTCTGATGCACATGCATACAAACAGTCACAGTCGTAAGCACACCAAGAGAAACAAGGAATTGGGGAATCTCTGTATGTATGTATGTGCATTTATTTTACCCAGTTGATGAGGACATATTTGGGCAGGCCCGAATTAGGATCATGAACACCACAGAAGGCATACATAACTTTGCCACTGTTCAGCTCCTCCACCATCTCTTCTAGTCCACCTTCTACAAAGACAAACACACACATTTTACAGCTCCTCTACTCTCATCATCAATTACAACAGAGATTTCTCACCTCCCGTCCCTGCCAAGCGAATGTCACTACTGTTTCCCTCGTAAGTGAACAGGGCCCTGAAGACAGACAAAAAGGTGAAAGGTTTTTCCAGTGGCACGTGTTTGCATAGGGAAGTTCAGGAATGGAATATATATATACAATATATAAAATTAGATAATATAAAGCCAGACACCGATACATCCAGTCTAAAACCAGGGAATTCTGCATCAGCTACGGTGTAATTGAAATGTATTGCATGTGATGTCATGAAAGACTTAACTCCCTTGTCTGTTATGCAGTTAAGTTAAAACAAATGTGTGTGTAAAGCAATGGGCCCACAAGGGAACTCACCAGTTTGTATCTGATTTGCCATCTACAACAGCTTGATAAGCTGCCTTAAGTGCTGTGCCATTCTTGCTTAAATTAACTGCCATTTCTTCTGCGTTCTTCTCCAGGCCATGAACCAACCCACCAATGTGACTAAATATATCAAAATGAATTTATAGGCTAAACCAAATTCAAATTATCCTTGTCAGGTTTAGCCCAAAGAAATAATGTCCAATAAACAATCTTCGGTTTAAAAAAAGACAGCTTCGCAGAATGCCAGAAATAGGTTGAAAACGATTCTGATTTGGTATTTCCCAGGAAGATTTTTCTCTGCACTACTTTGTAAAACAGGTTGGGGAAGATGTTAAGAACCTGACCAGCCCCATTCTTGAAGTGTAAACACCCCGTTTATTCTCTTGCTGGGCAGTATTGTATTACAACAAGGATATGGTTTTACTGTTTACTGTAAATGAGAGAGAGAGAGAGAGAGAGAGAGAGAGAGAGAGAGAGAAACAAGACTTGAAAATACTGTAATTTATTATAGCTATCTGTTCGTTTCATTGCATAACATTTGTGTACTAACAGTGGGCTGAAGCTGTATTTCCTATATTTCTGTATTATACATTATATTTTGTCACAGGCCTCTTTCTTTTGGTGCTCAATCCAGACAAATGGTAACTTCTCTTTGATGCAGTCAAATACATCAATGAATGCATTTTAAAGTAAATCATTGATAGATTTAAAATGAAGAAAATGTGTAAAACGTGACTTCAACTTCACAAAGCTGTTATCCTCCCACACTAACAACTGCAGTGTATGGACACGGCCTGAAGATGGCAACGTGGCATCGTGTTATGTTCTCCAAAACGTGTTTCCCAGTTCCGGAGAGGAATAATAGTTTAGTAACTCTTACATAGGAATTCAATGAGATTGCATGACAAAACTGTGTCCTGTTTCCCAGGTCTCCTGAAATTGTATGTAATTTGGACTATAAGCTTCCTGTTATAGCAATTTTGAGCTAGTTAGCTAACTTGATTGCTAAGGTGTGCAAATGGGAGCTTGTTGTGTGTGTGTGTGTGTGTGTATGTGCATGTACCTCATCTGGGCCTTGGTAAAATAGGCTTAGCAATGAATAAGAAATCGTGTTAGCATCATTATGGGTGAAACACACATTATGCGACTGTGTGTGGGCTTCACACAGCAGAAATTACAAGGTATTTTAGTGCAGAATATTATGGTAGACTATACAGGCAGATAATAAAACATTAATAAATAATGTCAAGTGTGAAAGATTGCAACGAAAAGGAGATAAATGAAACAGCAACTGTAAGCAAATAGCATTAACGATGATAGGTCCCATTATGGCAATACATGGTTAATCTAATTCCTCCTTTACAATTAAAAAGAGGTGAGATTTAAGGCACTTTTAAATAGCTCAATGGAACCAGCTGTGCACAGTGGCATGTTAATGTGTTTGTGTACTTACAAAAGAGTGTCAGATGCTAACATGGCCTTTCAGCACCTGAAACCCTTTTTCAAAACACTCAAAATGTAATCCATAACAATGTTTCATTATACTCTTCAACTTTTGGCTAAAACATCATGCAACACTAATCCCAATTTCTAAAACATTTTTATTTGTGATTAACAAATATAAATGCTGCCATTCCACACTGAAAATAATAAAACATTGAAATAATGCCAAGTTTAAAGTCTGGTTGAGCCCTACTGAGCAATAGGTCACAGTTAGGGCTACCGTTTAAAGTATTTTGTCTGTATAACAATAAATAAACTTTAGTCTAAAAATGTACATTGTTTGTAAAAACAGGTGACACATATGTTTGGTATTCTAAGTATTACATTTTTATAACAATATTGAAAAAGCCTCACCTATAATATTCCCAGCTACGCCTCTTTGCTGTATCCCAAAATATTTCAGTTTGAACAAATTCCAAATTTAAGATTTTTTCAATTTGCGTCTTTTCAAATAAAAATACAAGGCAGGTAATCTCACATTTTCTGTTATTTTAGAGAGAAATTACCCTACACGAACAGCCATGTGTTACTTTTTTCGTGTACTTTTCTTGACAATTTATTTACACACTCTTGTGAGGGACAGGTTGAGGATCCTGTTAGTAAATGCATGAGTGATGGATGAACTGCAACTCAAGAGTAAATGACCCCCTGGGGCTTCACTCTCTCTCTCTCTCCCTCTCTCTCCCTCTCTCTCTCTCTCTCTCTCTCTCTCTCTCTCTCTCTCTCTCTCTCTCTCTCTCTCTCTCTCTCTCTCTCTCTCCTTCCTTGTCATGTACCCTCCCTCATCCCCCTCCCCCTAAAACACCTCTCCATCCACCACCCTGTGTCATTTACCTTATCTTCCTTGAGCCTCGGGCGTCATTAGCATTGTCCCTAACACCCAACCCCCCCCCCCCCACCACCCACCACCACCACCTTCCTTTGGCTATGGGAGAGTGGCTGGTCGGACAGGCCAGATGCAGTCACACAATACTCAATAGAAGCAACTGTAAACACCGTTGAAGATAATTCAACTGTAGTTGATTTAATCAAATATTATACAACAAATGGTAAAATGGTAAAAAATTTAAAAAAAAGGGTAAAATCTGGACATTATCCTGTGACACCTCCTTCTGACCCCCACTTTGACAACCCCCTGTGTTAGATCACAGGCTGAAAGTGATAGAAAGCGAGTTTTGGTGCCGTGTTCAAGGTGCAAAGAGGGCCTCTTTAAACAACGGTCCCATGGAGAAAATCCCTCACTTACAGCCGCCTGACCAAAAAAGATGACCTCACAGCTGAATCCTTTTAGTATTCACACAAACACGTTTGTCTTGTAGGAGGATTCCGTCAGTGGCAATGAAAGTCATAGACAGACACGATGACTCATTATTGTACATTTAATGATTCATTCACCCCAACCTTAACCAATAAAAAATAAATACAATTGTTGAATAACCAAACTCCTTCTTGAGTAAGTTGTCAAGTAGTACAACGTTCTTTTGTATTCTTTTCCTTTTTAGCCGTCTTGAAGGTGAGATAATTAATTGGAGTTCTGGCCAGGGGGGAAGCTATTAGGAGCTGGAAGGTTTACTGCATCTGTCAGTGTGTTTGTGTGAAACATAGTGTGTGTGTGTTTTAACAGTGAAAGTTTGGGGTTTTACTGTGTGTCACTTCCTCTCTGTTTGTGTTCAGAAATTAGCTCTGTGCTTGTCCTCTGTACAAACATGTAGTTATACACTTATACGAATGGATGCTGTCTGTATTTTTCCCACTCCCTCAAACACAGATAGTACAGTCAGTTTATGCGGCATTTCTTGCTGTGATGTGAATCTATAAAGCCAATTATGTAAATCCGAAGTAACCGTTCACTTTAGTTAAACCTAATGTTGGCTAGACCAATTTTTCTTGATTGAATTTTTCTGAAGGTTCCCCATTCACTGTTGTTTTACATTTAGAACTACAACCTTTTGAAACTAATAGGCCTAAGTCATGCTGTACTCTCTCATGACTATAATATATGAAAATGCATCTTGTACTTTTATGCTATGTTTGACTGTTGACATCAGCTGTATTGCATACTTTTTATTATTTGATACTTGTGTGATCCATTTCTACTTTTGAGATAAGACAGAAAGTGTTTAGGCCCCCTAAATACATGCACGTTCATAATCTATAATAATAATAATGTGTGTAAGTGTGTGCTCGCTCAAACACACACACACACACTGCTGCTTGCAATCACTCATGGGTCTCCTACAGAGAACAACCTGGTGGTAATTAGAGTGGCCTGCCTCCTTCCACGCCCCCTGTGCTTCTGTGCTTTTCTCCCCCCTGTGAGAAACCTCTGCACTCGGGCTCCCTCCAGTTAACGGAGGCACAATTCATCCTTCCTCTTGTACCGTCTATGGGTTTCCTCCATCACAGACACACACAGACCTGCACACCTAAAATATACACTTTGCTTCCTTAGGAAACAAAGGAGGGATTTCCTCTCTACCAACAGGCTCCTAAAATCTCAACACACGCCGTCACACTTTCTCCTAAACTGCGACTGGTAGCAGTGGTGTGTGTGTGTGTGTGTGTGTGTGTGGAGGGAAGGGGTGGGGGCATGGGGTATTCGAAATGACACACCCATTTGTATGCTATGCTACCTCCCCCCACTAAGCTACTCATGCATAGCTGTGGGGAGAAGATCTCAAATGGCTCTCTGCCAAAGACTGAACCCTTCTTGCTAATCCCATCTCGCAGATGCACAGCTGCGGGTATGTGTTGTGTGCGTGCGTGAGTCAACACTATAGCTCACAAAGGCACTTTCTAGTTCTTGCTAAGTTTGGTGTTTTTTTCTTCTTTGTTTTAATCATTCCCCTCTGGCAGACTAGCTCTTTCTCAATCTGCCTGACAGGGCTGAGGAGGCCTGTCAGCGCTGTGATGGATTTCACCTCCATGGCAAGGGGGAAACATTACAGTGTGGACCAAACCCCCGAGTACCAGAAATCAGACTTGAACACTTGCAGGTTTTAGGTCCCTAACCCCTTTTCCTGCAAAGTTATAGTGGAAATGAAACCGGACTCCGAGGCATATTCCAGACTCCAGATGTGGTCATGATCTCTCTCTTTCTCTCTCTCTCTCTCTCTCTCCCCCTTCCCTCCTGCTGACTTAAGCTATGACAAAGCTGCTGTACAGATTCACATTACCGATGGAAACAATTTTAGCTTTTAAAGACAAACTGTTGTATCAGCTTTCAACTTTACATAATCCCATTACCTTAAGTTAATTGTATTGACTGTTGTGTGTCATAATGCGCTGCAAAAGGTGTCCTTTAGAGTTAAGACCAAACTTTTACAGAAGACAGTAGAGAGTAGTACATAGTATAATATGTGCTTGTTGTTATTTATAGGGCTTACCAGACGGTTACATTTAGAATCGCTTTTAGAGTTCTTCTTAGTTTACATCTGCTGAGCATTTCTAACAAATAAATCATGTACTCCCTGAAACAGAGATCTATTAGTCTAATATTAGTCAATTGAAACAGAGGTCCACCACACATTTAGTATTTTGTTATTTTTAATGTTTGTAATGCCACTATGATTTTAATATTTGCAATAAATATTAAGTAGTTTGTAGCTACTTTATATTTATGTACTATGTTTGTAACAATATAGGCTACTATTTAGTACAAGTATTAGTTCATTACTTGATTCTTGTGTCAAGGACAACGATAGGAATGTTGTATTTTTTGGAACAATGTCAATGATGACTTATTGCAATCTTGCAAAGTTTTAAAAGAATGGATTACGTATATGTTGTAGGAAACTATACGAAAATTATCCCACAGCCTATTTATTTCCTGTTCTGTACAGTTAGGCCTCTGGTTACGGGTGGTTGAAACTGAGGTCTGGATTCTTTCCACGGGTCATGGGGTCAGAATACGCTCTATAATGACGCGTCTCCTTTAAGGGCTGTTTTCGATCCTCCTCTTCTCCTGCCCGAGTCTCTCGACGCGAAGGAGTGGAATCGTGTTGTTGAGTAGCCACAATGCCACTGATCGAGGCTCAGTTCAGCTCCTCGTTTACGTTTTGTAAAAGGTCCAATGTGTGCGCAGTACACTGATCGTGAGTCGGTAACCAGCGTTTACTCCTCCCCCAATCTTTTCCGTCGGCCTGGCTTTTCCTTCAGAAACACCATCTCTGTTCCCACGCCTCCTCGCACAAGCCACAAGAAACTTCTTGAATCAGCAAAGATTTTTTTGTAATATGCGGAAACGACCACTTTAAACACAGTCAATGGATGTTATACATCGCGCAAATGGAATTACCGACGTGGAAATAAGTAAATAGGGCTCCTATTTTTCTCCAGACGGGTCGCACTGGTGGAACGCAAAACTTTTTTCATCGGCTCTGAAAAAGCGCTCGTCTTTATTGTTGTTATTTTCCTGCAGTTTGGTTTTATTTCGTGAGTGCAGTTGCACAAAATATGTGTTTTTAAAAACAATACCGACCTGAATCAATCTGCCTACAGAGCATTTCGCTATCGCGTAGATTTGTTTCGCCAAAGACTGTTGCGCGAACTCAGGAATCCGAAGCGAGAAAATGAACAGTCGCTGAATGCTATCTGACCATAGTTAGCTAGCTAGCTGCTAGCTAGTTTAGGCAGTGTTGTTTTTATCGTAACATCTGGGGTCCGCGACTATCAGCGATGCGTTGGACTTTTTAAAACGGATCGCTGGTCGTTTTTCGAGGTTTTTACAGTTTTGCTGGATGCGTGTTCTGTCCACCCGTACTGAACACAACGGTGTAGCTGTTTTAGCTAACGTTAGCTTATTTTTGGAAGTCCCAACATGCCGCAGCTGAACGGGGGAGGAGGAGATGATTTGGGAGCGAATGATGAACTCATTTCTTTCAAAGACGAAGGGGAGCAAGAGGAGAAGATTTCGGAAAACGTGTCTGCCGAACGCGATCTGGACGATGTGAAGTCCTCTCTGGTGAACGAGTCTGAGAACAACAGCAGCTCGTCTGACTCCGAGGTAAATCTCCCAACTTTCCCCCCCCCCCACTACTGTTACCCACTCCCGGCTTGAAGCCATGCGATTCGGGGTCAGGAGATATTACACACTTGCAAGTGTGACTATACTTGGACAAACGGGAGACGACAAAACAAAAATGTGTTTTTGTGTGTGTGTGTTCTATGCAGGCAGACAGACGCCCTCAACCCAGGCCAGATTTGGAGAGTTATGCCAGACAGAGAGAGCTCTTTGTGGAAGGTAAAGATCCCAATAATACCTTTACATAATTGTCCTATTTTCCAACGCTTGAGAATCCCAAAATGTACCTAGTCCATTCTTCTTTGTTTCCTAACAAGATGTCTCTCTCCTTAATTTCTCAATGTCTTTCACGAGTAGTAAACGTTTCCTTTCGACACAAGGGGGAACGCAACATGGGTAGATTCAACACTCTTTTTCTATTCCCCTAGCGTTAAGAAGACAACAAGATGGAGGACTCTTCAAGCCCTCTCCATATGCTGGCTATCCCTTCCTCATGATCCCCGACCTTGCCAACCTCAGTAACCTTGGTAACCCCTACCTCACAAATGGGGCGCTCACGCCAAGTGCAAGGACGGTAAGATACGCGCACGTACACACACACATGCACACACACACACACGCACGCATGCCAGGTGATTACTTGTCTGGACCTTGAAGACAAAAGTGTGTCTGGAGCCTGTGTGTTTTCTCCTATCTGGTACATGCATGGACAACCACACTCCCGTATGAATGTGTTCACTCAAGTGCCACTGCCCAAGGTGTACGGCCTATTGTGTACAGCTAGGAATCGGGATTGTAACGTAGCACCCAGCCTTTTGTTTATAGGGTTATACACATTGGTGCGTTGCTGTTAGCAGAGCTTTGCTGCGAGCCATTTACAATCGTTTCCAGGGGTGTGGTTGTTTGGCTGTGGCTTCGCGTTGTTGTGAAGCGGGAGAGAGAGAGGAAAAAAAAAGAGGTTTTGCGAGACGCGACGTCTGGCAATGTCGGATACATTCACTCACATTGACATGAAATTGATGGACGGCAACAGGTTCTGGCTGCCATCTTTACATTACAGGGCTATCGTTTTGCAACTTGAGACCCGCACACCCGCTCGCACATTATTGTCTTGGAACGTGTCTGTCCTTTATGTACTCTGTGATTTTGAGGTTGACGTGTGTCTGTGTGTGTGTGTGTGTTTGAGCTGCCAGCGACCTGTTATGATAAGACATTGTGTGGTGGTACGTGGCTAGACAGGCCTGGACACAGCCCCCCTGACGAAGCTGCCCGTCTGGGGCAGGAATGTGGCTCCCTACTACCTCCCCATAACGGCTCCAACTCGCTTTCGCTAGACCAGTGCGGTTAGCGGCGGATTAGCTGCCTTAGCATCCACCGTTCCACAGTGTGTATTGCCCAACCCTCTGTTCCCAGTGCCTTTTTTTTATTGAAGCTCAGCCTGGATTATATATGTTGAGTGACCATTTAAGGAGGTACTCCACCCTTTGTTCCGTCTACCTATGAGATGAAGGAAAATGGACCCCAAAGCCCCCCCCCAGCATGTCGATGAGAACACAACTATGGTATTAAGCATAGGGGAAAAGATTATCACTTTTGTCAGTGTTCTTTAGCATGTGCTTGGGGTGTGCCAAGGGCCGCCAGCTGGATTCTACCATTAAAACAAGTTTAACAAGGGGTCCTTTTCTACCAAACTGTTTTTGGTGACTGTTTTTTTTTTTTTTTTGAGTTTTACTGTACTGGGAAGATTGGTTTGTAGATGAGAAATGAGGGCTTGCCGTTTTAAAGGATCATTCCAATAACTTTAAACTAATCATTTTTCATCATGCCAAATGGCAAAAATCCGTGTATAACTGAAATTGGGGTCCAAGATAACTTGTTTTATATTTTTATTTATTTATTTATATATAATTTCCCCAACTATGTAATATTCCCAGGTGAACATTCCTTGCAAATTCCTGACCATTTGTGTCTTTTAAAGCAACATTGGATATCTATTTACCAAAATGTTTTCTATCTTGACTCTTTATTAAAGCAAGAGGTGATATGATATGTTCAACTTGCCAAGTCATCTGAGATAAGGACTCTAGGGGGGGTGTAGCAAGGACTGCTTGATTCTGCAACATTTTAGAAAGAATATGTTGATTTCTTAACATGCATAGTAATCTGATATGCTGAGGTATGTGGCTAGGTAATCAAACTCCTATACAATGCATACAAACATGCATTAATTTATGTCAACCAGTGTATAGATATAGATGTATATAGATGTAGATTGATGGAGATAGATCTTTTTTTCTTTTCTTTTTTTTCCTCCTTTGTGGATTTAGCCTAGACACATACACACTTCCACAAACACCTGAATTCTTCAGCTTTGTGCTTCAGCACCCCCGCCCACCCTCCCTGCGTTTTAATAGGTCATTGTTGTCATTAGGCGCCTGTGAATGGCCCTAATGCATGACTCCACAGGGGTTATTGTTGGGGCTCATTATACTAACACACTGCCCACAACATCCACACACACACACACACACACACACACACACACGGATAGTTTTTAGCTTAATTTGCGCCAAGGGCCTGCAGTTTACAGTACCCAGACTACATGTTGATTTGAGTCAACACGGTGCGCCCTGCTCCTCCCTCTCGGCCAGCCGTCTTTGCGCTTCCTCCCCCCACATTTCTCCCAGCACAATAGAGACTTTGTGTACTTTTCGCCTTCTCTGCAGGAGCGTAAGGTGTGTGTGTGTGTGGGGGGGTGTGTGTGTGTGTGTGTGTGGGTGTGAGTGAGTGAGGGACAGAGATGTGCCTGCCCGCCTGAAGGGAAGGTACACGCGCTAGCGTAGCATTAGCTTGACGCCAAGCGAACCATACAGCTGGTGTTTGCTGTGCTCATCCACCCAGGACAGGAAGCAGAGGGCTAAGCTAGCTCATGTGGAGGCGACCTGTCTCCTTCTGACTCCTCTAGTTCTCCTGGTTGGGCCCCCCCCCCCCCCAACTCCTCAATGACTATGCACTAGTTTGCGCCATTGGAGCAAGCCTGAATGAGGAGACCTGACAAAGGTGAACTGAGCTATACGCCCTCTGATTGGTGCTGGGCGGCTATATTGAGCCTGTTGAAAACCCCATTCATCTGGACTTCTAATGAACATTCTAGCAAAGGAACAGAAACGGTACGTAATGCAGTTGCTATTACATGCTGCTATTACATGGAGCAGATAGGGGTTAGGTATCTTGCTCAAGGATGCTCACAGGTAGATAAGAGATTATCAGTTTTTCGAATAATCTTTTATTTGTGAGAAGGTTTACATAAATTATGAACCAGCCCTTGTTTTGTTGTGCCAAAGCTTTAGAAGAGGCCACAACTTGGTGCTAAGGAGTGTCTAAATATTAACAAAACTTGTCTTAGGAGTGACTTTTGACTTTGCGTGTGCAAATGCACCCAAATCGCCCATGGCTGATATCTTTGGTCTGTCATTATAAAGGCATAGGCGGACATGGCTCACTATGTATTTGTGTGTATTTGCATGCCTGTCTGTCTGTGTGTAAGTGATGGGAATGTTTGTTTAGTTTGAGTTAGCCCCTTTCAGACGGTTTAAGGGCTTAAAATACCAGAGGCCTGTACTACGAAGCGAGGTAACTGGCTAATCCAGGTAAGTTCAGGAGTAACTTTGACGTTGGGTGTAACTTCCTGATTAACTTCCATACTACGAAAGGTGGATACTATTTACCCGAGGTATGCTGTCATGGCAACTTACGCGCTATCTCTAAACTACTAGTTAACTATGTTACCCTATATAAGTGCTGCCCCTCTGCCCACAATCTCGAGAAAAAGGCTGGTGTTCTGTCGAGTTTTGCTGCTTTGTCGCAAATCGATAGTCTATTAAAAATATGTTATAATAGAGTAGCGTAAAATGCTTCTTACAGTGAATATGGAGTGAGTAGTGGTGTAACATAAAGTGATTATGAGAGTGTCTATATACGTAGACATGCGCTCAAGGGAATGCTCCTTTTTTTGGTTGTTGCCCCACAACAAAGTCTAAATTCATGGAATGCATGTTCAGGCCCCACATCAGTTTGGGATAAAAATAAAAAATAAAAAAACTTGCATGTTGATCAGTTTGAGCAGACGGGGTATTGACAATGGGCTCTGGCTATCCCTGTTGTCTTTCCACCATGGGGGTTTACACGTGCTGTGTTGTGTAAACAGCAGTAGGCCTAATAACTTTTGCCTCAAGTCACAGAGTGACTTCATGCCTCCCTCAGTAATAAACCTTAATTGTGCGTGTGTGCATGTGCATGTGCATGCGCATGCGCATGCGCGTTGATTCTCCTGGTGTTCCTGACAGCTGGTTTCAGTTAGCACTCACAGCCTGAGCTTCCTTGGACCTCGGAATGAGAGACGGATTGAGGATAGTAATGGTGGGTCTGTGTGTGTGTGTGTGTGTGTGTGTGTGTATTTCTACAACGTGGGTTTTGTGTGTGTGGCCGCGTGCGCATACTTGTATGTTGTCTGCGTTTCTAGGTAGGGGGTAGCAAATGTCAATGGGATTTTATGCCCTTGTATGGGGGAGGTGTCCGTTATTTGTCCTGGAAACTACATTTTCTCACATACTTTCTCACCTTTCCATAATCTCCTATCCTCTGCTAAAGACATTTTGTATCTTGTACAGTAACAGTATGAAGGTATGAAATCTGATGCAATAGAGGCATGCGTGTGGGTTGTGTTTTAAAAAAAAAAAACAGGTAAAACAATATTCTGGAACAATGCCAAAAACACAAGAAGTTATGGGCAGAGGTGTAACCAAATCCCCGTTACCAACATACCACACTATTAGGAGGCTTATGACAGGCTTGGGAAAGTTACCACTGTTTTCCTTCCATTCCCTTCTTTTACTAGCGTCTTTGTTTAAAAGAACATTACAGTTGTCTATGTGTGTGTGTGTGTGTGTGTGTGTGTGTGTGTGTGTGTGTGGGATATTTATGTCATGACCAAACAAAACTTTTCTATTTTATTTTTTTTACTGCTGTAGTAAGTAAAAACCAAATAGTTGAATGGATGTGAAATGAAGACATACACTAATTGATAGGGCTGGGTATTGGCATGGTACATAATATCGCGATACATGGGTCACGATACGATACGTATCACAATACATTGCGATATGCTGCAATAATCTACATGAACACTTTAAAATAGAGCTGAAAATACAACTTGCTGTATTATATTGATAACTCGGCTGACAAATTGGGTGAAAACTAATTCAAAAATTTGTCAGTGTTTTTAAAAGGAAAAAAATAATAATAAGAGAACCAAACAATTTACTTTTATGGCAGCAACATTGGCAATTTGTCCTCTAATCCTCTCAACACCAGTTTTTCTGCAGTTGTAATTCAGTTTTTCCATTGTTGGCGCCTTAGTCATTTCGAGAAGACCAGAACTTTCTGAGACAGCTGTGAATGTATATGTGAATGAATGAATGTACAAACTAAAACATACTTTTCTCTGACCAATCAGAGAGGAGCAGTGGGGGTAAAGGTGTGGGCAGATTTTAAGATATTTTGGACAAGACCGTCTTTCTCTCCCGGTGTCCCGGTCTTATCCCATAGACCCCCCCCCCCCCCAAACCCCTTCCCAATGTGCACCTCTGCTGTGGGAGTTATCAGGGGTCAGAGGTGAGAGTTGTGAGTCTGTTGACGTCACTCACAGTTGAGTGAGCACCAAAGGCCTCCTATTTCCCTCCTATTTAAGTGTGTGTGGGGGGGGGGTGTTTGTCTGAGGGAACGCTCCCCATTTCAGGCAGCTTGGTCAACAGGGGAACCCCAATGCGTTCCGTGGCCGGTGGAAGTGTACATGTGTAAGGGTTGGGGGGGGGGGTTGGGCGTGCATATGCTTTCTGGACTCTGTTCTTTGTCTCGGTCACTCCAGCCCAGAAGAGCAATAACGTTAACACACACACACACGCATTGTCTGAACCAGTGAATTTCTCCGATCTTAAAATGTTTCTGTGGTGGCGGTTTATGTTTTTCATTTGACCTACCACACAATGGGACTCTTGTCCGTGTTTTTTTTTTTATAATTTTTTTTTTTTTGCTGCTTGCTCCTGTGTGCGCGCTCGTGCTTTCACAACTGTGCGAATGCTAGCTAGTGTGGCTACAATGCATGTCCTTCTAAGAGTGTGTCCTGTTCTTTGTTTAATGACCTCCTTTCCTGACCCTTCACAGTTTGTCTGACAACAGCAGAATGTTACAGTGAGAGTTTAACAATATTTTACTGTTGGCATACAATTGTAAAACATTGCGGTGAAACAGTTGGGCCTGTTACACGACCTTTTAAATAGTGGACCAACAGGATATTGCAATCGCATTAAATAAGCAATTTAGGCAATAAGCACTTTATTTTAATTAATTTTTTTTTTTTGCTATTTAGTGTTATAAATCTCAGTCCATTCATTTAACCCCGTATTATTATGCCTTTCAGGTTTAGATAGAGTCACTATTGTAAAACAAATACTGAAGGAAACATATCTTGACCGTTATTATCTCGATATAAACTCTTTATTTCTTACATAATGCATGCCCATAAATAATGTACCTTCTGTAAAGCTTGCTAGCTGGTAAAACAACAACCCTATTTTCAAAAATCTGCAGGACTTGCTTTGAAACTTTCTAGTTAGAATTCATGTAAGTGCTGTGATGAATGTTTTGGGGTATAAATGCATCATAGCAGGCTGCTGTTAGCAGTATGACCTTCAATGTTATTAGAGTAGAGGTTTTCTCTTAGTGCTACATGCTAGCTTTCTCTTATTGTAAATTCTTCTTGATGTTGTGCTGTTTTCTCCCGCTCATCCTTTCTCTTCCTGCTTCGCTCATCCCTCACCATAGTGCAATGATAAGATGTCCATTTTTAGCCTTGTTATCTAAACTTCCTTCCTTACACATGACACTGACTTATGCCAGTAAAGTTCGGCAGAGTGGCAGAGCAAGGCTTTGTACAAAAGATTTCAGATGTTTTAAACACTAGTTGGTACAGTACCATTTGTTTAAGGGGGGAGACTTTACACACAGATACTGTAATGAGATAAAAACTTCATTTTGACTTGACTCACAATGTTATCCAGACAGACTAGCCAAAGAATAAAATAATATTACAGTTTTATCTCATTTAATCATTAAGGCGTGTTATGGAGTTAAACACTGTAAAGATATATATATATATTTTAATATGAATAAATTGACTCATTTATTTATAAATAGCTCATAATGATAATTTAATGCAACATTCCTGTTCTGCAGTACCTTTTTAAATAAGTAAAACTAACATTTAAAATAAAGTATGGTAAAAGCCAAACTCCAGGTTTTACTGTACACATAATGGAGCACATGAAAGCATTGTTCTGTAGTACCTACAGTGGTTGGATGCATCCTGCTTTATTTACTAGCAACTAGTTAGAATTTGCAGCCTCATATGCCAGTATGAGATGAGCTCCCACTGGCAGCCGCTGTAGGGAATGTAGGAGGGGGAACCACATCGTGCCTTCTGGGTGTGTTGGACGGCCTAGAGGGCGTTGGGGGAGTTGCAGTAGTCCACAGGGGAGATGAATAAAGCTTTAACCAAGGTACAAGGTGATGTCCCAGGTGAGAACAGGTCTGAGTTGACTTTTGAGTGCAACACAAACACACTGGGGCTTGGGCAACAGTCAGCTGTGTAAAGTCACACCAGTCTTGGCAGACGAGACTGTCGTCCCGTCAATATTGATAGAGGTCTCGGAGAGGGCAACATTTTTCAGAGACAGAGTAGCTCATTCTTGACCAGATTTAATTGGCAGTTGAGATGCACGCCTCTGCCTGCGTGTCAGCAAACAAAGTGTGCCATCAGCAGAACTACAGCTGGGGAAGCCGTCGTATTGGAATGATCTAGTCTTGTCAGATGATCTCCAACTGAACAATAGCTGTGTGGTCAAACTCGTGTGAGTGGTGCGAACCGTCTTGTGGTTGACGAGCAGATTGCAGAGTTCATCTCATCACAACTCTCATGAAGTCGTCAAACCCCTTAACTACTTTATTTGACATAAAGATGCTCAGTGCTGCGGAGTGATACGCAAAGAAAATAGTCCCAGCATGAACAAGAAGAAAAAAATGCATCACTTGCTAAGATTAGCAAGTAGAAAATAGCAACTGGCAACCTAAATCCCAAGCTATCCTTTTTTAGTCATTTTTGGGGAGACGGGGGAGAAACGCTGCTACTCTGTTTCTGCATGAGTTTGCTGTTAAGGTTAAGTGGGTGTTTAAAAAAAAAAAAAAAAAGGGACGTGAATGCGGTGGCACATGCAGCAAACAGGTCAGCAACGAGGAGGGGATGGAAGCGGGAGGAATAGAGCAATAGAAGTTAAAAGAGGGATGTTATGGACTTTCTGGTTCGGGACGTAAATCGTCAGCAAAGAAATGAGCAGAGAATGGGGAGGCAAGGCACGAAGTTATCAGGGAGAGACTTGAACACACAGTTGGTCTGTATGTGAAAAGACCAGTTTAGGTCAGTAAACGCCAAAAAAAATCTGTACCGAGTAGAACAGTTTTGTGAAAGATTTGGGATTTATAGGAAGTACGTGAATTATGACTAATTAATTAGGAGTGTGTTTCACTCAATCCAGCATTTCTGCGTTCACTCTATTAAACACTTCTCATGATTCTTAAAAACTATTCTTAAACCTGCTCTCTCAAAACAGCCTTTTCATATCAAGATTTATTTGTGAAAATAACAGAATCACCTGTTTGTTGATGTGAATATGGTTTAAATGTGACTTCAAAGTCACTTACTAACGTCTATATTGGCCACTTTCTCCTTCTACAGTATCTGCAGATGCAGTGGCCTCTTCTGGATGTTCCCGGAACTGCAGCTCTCAAGGATCCTCGCTCCCCCACCCCTACACACTTGGTAAGGGTCTGGTGATCCACAAACCAGATCCGTCTTGGCCTTATGTTTAGGACACACCTCAACGTGTATATTACACTAATGGTTCAGTTTGCATGTCGACATGCAAAGTCCAATTAATGTGGAAGGACAGCATAATGCTAAGATGGGGGACTGTAAACAGCTAAGGGGTGGTATGCATTGCAAATTGCTGTTTAAAACCTCAATCAGACATATCCTATTGACATTAATAGGAATATGAATGAAAACATATTTCAACAGATCTCTCCTGTTGCACAAGCACAGCTAGACTGTTGAACTCGACACACAATACTTCACTTTGCTCTGAAATGTGTTTCTTAACAAATGCTCCCAAGGCAATAGGACAAAATAGTTGGCTCTCCCACTGGTCGGTTGGGCATTTTGTTTTAATCAGGAAAGACGCCATCTAGTGGTCACATTTGACACATTACGCTGTGTTTATGTAAACATTCTGTTCTGTTTGTCCAGTCTAATAAGGTACCAGTGGTGCAACACCCCCACATGTCCCACCTGTCCCCGCTGCTGTCGTACAGCCCAGACCCCTTCCCTCCCCAGACACCACCTCCACACTTCTCCCCTGACGCAGGTGAGAACCAGCAGCCTCACCATAACCCCCCCCTAGTCTGTGAAAGCTAACGCAAGAAACCTGGCTTAGTTGGTTGCTTTTTTATTTTTATTTTATAACAAAAAAATAGGATAGTGTAGCGGTCTAGGTGTTGGACTCCCAGCCGGAAGGTCGTGGGTTCGAGCCCCAGTGTTGGCCTACCTGTAAGCGTCCTTGAGCAGGATGCCTAACCCCTACCTGCTCCATGTAATAGCACCATGTGATTGTAAGTCGCTTTGGATAAAAGCATCTGCTAAATGACCTTGTTGTAATTGGAATAACAAATTGAAGTGAATTAGCTTTTAGATTGGCCAAACTGGATAGATGTTATTTATTTGTGACTTGAATAAGCGGCTAGTTTCCTCCATAACGTATCCAGCTCAACAGTAACCAGATAAGAGTAACTGTACCGTGGAAGCAGTCGGCTTGTTTAGTAGTTGTTACATGGCTCTTCTCTGTGGGGCAGGTATCTCCCGGACTCCCCACCCCGCAGAGCTGTCTCCATACTATCCCATCTCTCCTGGAGGCATGGCACAGATCACACACCCCCTCGGATGGCTGTAAGTTAGTGCGCGCACACACATACACACACACGCGCACGCGCGCGCGCTGGGATTTAGCCTTGGGCCGCTGGAAAAACACACACACACACACACACACACACACACATACACACACGCGCACACGCCTTGCCTCATTCTGTCACATTCTCTTCACTCCAGCACATGACCCTCACCCCCTCCTCTCTCTCTCTGTAGGCAGGGCCAGTCCATGTATCCAATTTCTGCGGGGGGGTTCAGAACCTCTTATCCTGCTGCTCTCGCCATGAACGCCTCCATGTCAAGGTAAGTGTGGGGAGCGGGGGGCGAGGGGGGGTGGGGGTCTTGGAGAGTCTCTAAGTGGGGCTGTTGTTAACGAAGGCAGGGTGTAATGTTCCCTGCGTGTGCTCGCTTGCCAGCCTGGTGTCCGGTAGCTTCTCGCCTCATTTGGTGCCTACTGCCCAGTCATCCATCCCCCACCCCGCCATCGTCTCCCCGGCCGTCAAGCAGGAACCTCGAGACGGCAGCCAGCATGGGTAAAAAAAAAAAAAAAAAAATAAACCATATACGCTCTGCTGTCATTCTGTACGGGATACATGCATATAATGCTCCATTTAACACAGGCTCCTCATGAAGTAGTCATTTCTTTACTATCACCCCAATGAGTCATCTGTAGATGTAGCGGGGGATAGATTGCCGGCGTGTTGCGACGCTATATATGGGGTTTTAAAACCAGACGGGGTATTTAGAGTCAGGGGATGTACATAATGCATACCATTTGAACCTTTTATTTAGCTCCATCAAAGAGGTTGTGTTTCCGCCCCATTTGACTGTTATCATAAGATGAAAATATCTGCGTCATTATATCTTGTGGAGTTAACCTTTGTCTTTTAATAAAGAAAATATTGCTGTGCATGTTCAAGAGATAAAATAATTTGGTTTGCGTATGGTATTATAAAGGGTAATTTAATGTCTTTGTCCACTAGGTGGCCCCACAGCCTGCAAACTAAACAAATCCTTAACGTAGTCGCTCCTTTCTTTTACCCTTTTCCCCCGCTGCAGCAAGATCATGCACCCTGCTCCCAAGGAGAAAGAGGAGGAGAGGAAGCCGCACATTAAGAAGCCCCTAAACGCCTTCATGTTGTACATGAAGGAGCAGCGGGCCAAGGTCGTGTCCGAATGCACGCTGAAGGAGAGCGCCGCCATCAACCAAATACTGGGCCGCAAGGTGGGCTTTGGAGTCCTTTCCTGTGTGTGTGTGTGTTTGTGTGTGTGTGTGTGTGTGTGTGTCTGTGTGTTAATCGGCTCATTGTCTGTGAACAGTGGCACTCCCTATCCCGCGAGGAACAGGCCAAGTACTATGACCTGGCCCGCAAGGAGAGGCAGCTCCACTCGCAGCTTTACCCCGGCTGGTCGGCGAGGGACAACTACGTGAGTCCACACACACACACCTCCAGCCCACCTGGGACACACCAGCGGTTATTAAGCAAGCAAGCAAAATGTATTTACATAGCACTTTAAAATACAAAAAAGTAGTCACAAAGTGCTGTACAGAACAAATGAATACAATGCATGAAATGTTCAGCACATATAAGACACAAAATACAAATAAAACACTAAAATCAACATAAAATACAAGTAAAACAAAAAAGTCAATTACGATGCCGGTTTTCGAAAGCCAAAGAGAACAAGTGGGTTTTTTTTAGGAGAGATTTAAAACCCGATCGTGAAGAAGCCCGTCTCATGGGCAGAGGTAGAGCCTTCCACAGTGTAGGAGCTGCCACGGCAAAGGCACGGTCCCTTTTGAGCTTTCGCCTTGCTCTGGGCACACTCTGGAGCAGCTGGTCAGCTGACCTGAGTGGACGGGTGGGTGAGTAGAAGTGTAGCATCTCAGAGATGTGTGGTGGAGCTAAACCATTTAGGCCTTTAAAAGTCAACTAAAGTATTTTAAGCTGTTTGAGGCATTACACCCCACCCCACCCGCCCTCCCCAACAAGAGGCTCCATATAAGCGTGTATATAGATATACGAACTGTCCCCCCCCCCCCCAACCCCATTGAAAACCCCACTGAGACACTGTCATCACGTCAGCTGGGCCATACATGGGAACCATGGCGTGTTCAGTGCATGTGGCACACAGAATACAAGTGCTTCTGTGACAACAGACGCGTGCTTCACTGCACCGAATAACGTCAATGGTGGCGCTGGTTTGTAAATGCTGCGTTTTATTGGTTAATTTATTTTTTTATTTTTTTATTTTTTTTCAGGGAAAGAGAAAGAAGCGAAAGAGGGATAATACCAAGCCTGATTCTAGGCCAGACGGTAAGATGACCAAAATTACACTGTTAATATACGGTGTATATAAATATACCGCTTTGTTCAAATATTGATAAACATTCATATAAAAGCAGCTCCTGTATTAATGTTTATTGATGATGAAATCAAATCATGGCATCTCTTTGTTGTAAACCTTTTTATAGTAACACATTTGAACCTAAACTTACTTGAGTGCAAATACCAACTTGCAGACCCTTATTTACCGTGTTGATTTGCCTTCATTTGCCTTCGTTTGACTCGTTAGCCTAAATGAAGTCAGCTGTTCCAGTAGGACTTCCTACTGCCAAAACATCAGGGTTGTTTACATTTACATTTAAGCATTTAGCAGACACTTTTATCCAAAGCCACTTACAATTAGTAGCCTACATTCCTCCACCTATTAATTTGCACAACAATACTGTAAAGTGTATCATTCGCTCCTCAAAACAATATTTAGACTTAGACTTAGACTTAGCCTTATCTTTATTAATCCTTTGGGATGACTCCCACAAGGAAATTGAAAATTCCAGCAGCAGTTTTAGCAAGGAGGAAAAAAGAAAGAATGACAGTAGACAGACAGTAGTAA